>JAVKPL010013756.1:0-76714 GCA_032173675.1 Gastrolobium villosum | reverse complement strand
TTTTGCTGATCTCCAATCTTTTGGAAGATTACATTCATTTTTGTTGTCTTGAGAGGTTCCTTTATTTTGATTTTGCTCCTTCTCTTGGTGTTCATCCTCTTGCCTTTTGTCATTTAAATTCATGTTGCCCAAGACTTCTACAAAATCATCATCACAATTTTCTTTTCTTGACAATGAAGGGTTAGTTTCATCAAATATCACATGAATTGATTCTTCAAGTACCATAGTTCTTTTGTTATAGATTCTAAATGCTTTACTTGTGAGTGAATATCCTTTCTACGACTCCATTTTGTTGTGGAGTCCTAGGGGTGGAAAAATTGTGTTGAATTCCATTTTCATCACAAAATATTTCAAAGTCTTGATTTTGAAATTCTCCCCCATGATCACTACGAATTGAAACAATGTTCAAAGATTTATCGTTTTGAATAAACTTGGCAAGTTTTCTAAATGCTTGAAAAGCTTCGCTTTTATGAGCAAGAAACAATGTCCATGTAAAACGGGAAAAATCATCCACAATGACGAATGCATAGTAGTTGCCACCAAAGCTCATTATTTGTGTGGGCCCAAAAAGATCCATGTGTAAAAGTTGCAAAGGCCTAGTAGTTGAGACAACATCTTTGGATTTGAAAGAGGCCTTTACTTGCTTTCCCATTACACATGCATCACATAACTTGTCATTTTGAAATTTAAGCTTTGGAAGACCAATTACTAAGTCTTTAGAGATCAACTTATTTAAGTGACTCATGCCAATGTGTGCAATTCTTTTGTGCCATAACCATGAATCATTTTCCTTACTAACCAAGCAACTATCGTCATTTGAAGGAATACCATCTAAGTCAATCATATAGATATTATCCACTCTATAGCCTTTAAACTTAACTTGCCCATCATTTAAATTTTCAATTTTGCAATATTTAGAATCAAAAACTATTTTAAAATCTTTGTCACACAATTGACTAATACTAAGCAAGTTATGTCTAAGACCATCAACAAGCAAGACATTTTCTATACAAGTTGATGAGGAGTTACCGACTTTCCCAATGCCAAGGATCTTTCCTTTGTTATTGTCTCCATAAGATACATGTCCATGATCCTTCCTTGTAATTGAAAGAAATTTAGTGATGTCTCCTGTCATATGTCTTGAGCAACCGCTATCCAATACCCATTTAGATGAAGCACTTCTCAGACACACCTATAAAACATATTCAACATTTGATCTTAGGTACCCAAATTTGTTTGGGTCCTTGGGTGTTAGTCATGGGTCTAGTTCCTTTAGGAACCCACACTTTCTTTTGACCATTAATTCCATTCTTTCTAATCTTACATGTTGATGCACTATGTCCTTTTCCACCACAATGATAGCATTTAATGAAGGGACTACTAGTCATGTAAGATGGTGATATGAAGAAGTTCTTATAGGATTTTTCTTGTATGTTAGTATCGAATCCTAAGCCGGATTTGTTAAACATGCATCTTTGTTTTCCAAGCAATGCATTTAAGTTGTCTCTACCACATGTAAACTTGCTTAGCACATTGTTTAGGTCATCAATTTCATTTGTTAGCTTTTCACATGAAGCACATGATGATGATGATGCATGATCATTTAAAGATAAACATTTAATGCAATTTCTGCTAGCATCAATCAATTTAAGTGTGTCATTTTCATCTTTTAGATCTTTTACTTCTTTGTTTGAGCATGCAATTTGTTTTTCTAAGGAAATAATGGTTTTTCTCATTTCTCTAAGAGATTTAACATGCTCTAAAGATTCACTATGTAGTTCATCAAATAAATTTTGCAATTCATCATATGAAGGAGATATAGAAGAGCAAGTGGAGTTTACCTCGGATTCTGATTCATTGCCATCTTCAATTGTCATGAAACACATATGTTTCATTCCTTTGCTTAAATCCTTTGAGGCTTTAGAGTCTTGTAAGAAACATACATTTGCTTCTTCATTGCTTGAATCATCGGATGAGCTTGAATCTTCATCCCAAGCCGCATAAGCCTTCTTTTTGTAATTTTTCTTGTCCTTGAAATGATTCTTTTCACTCTTTTCTTTCTTTTGAAGCTTAGGGCAGTCGGCTTTGAAATGTCCGGTTTTTCCACATTCATAACATGTATGAGGAGGTTGAGAGGCTCCTTCATCCTTGAATCTTCTCCTTGGAGGAAATGGGGGTCTTCTTTGAAAATTCTTTTTCTTAAAGAATTTCCCATACTTTTTTACAAAGAAACTCATTTCATCTTCATCTAATTCATCTTCCGATGGCTCCTTTTCTTTTTCCTCCTCCACTAGAGATTTGGAGCTAGTGGCTTGCAAAGCTAATCCTTTGCTTTTCTTTTTGACTTGCTCCTTCAGAGTTAGTCTTGCCAATTCTAACTCATGCTCTTGAAGCTTCCCAAAGAGTGTAGCAATGGACATGCTTTTTAAATCTTTCGATTCGCAAATAGCCGTCACCTTGGGTTGCCAATCCCTATTCAAGCTTCTCAAGACTTTAGTCACCATTTGAAAATTATTGTATGAAGCTCCTAATGCATCCAAATGAGTAACAATATGGGTTAGTCTTTTTTGCATGCTATGAATAGTTTCACCATCATTCATTTCAAATAATTCAAATTCTCTAGTTAATCCAAGAATTTTTGAGACTTTAACTTCACTAGTTCCTTCATGTGTTACCTCAAGCACATCCCACATTTCTTTTGCGGTTTTGCAAGAGGCTACACGAAAATATTCATCTCTACCTAAAGCATTGGTAATCAAGTTTCTAGCCTTAGCATTCCAATTAGCTTCTTTACTTTCTTCTTCCGAAAATTCTTTTAGAGTCTTTGGAACATCGTTTTTGTTTTCATCCTTTTTTGTGGGAGCTGTATATCCCTCATCAACAATGTTCCAAATTTTTAAATCAATAGACTCAAGAAAAATTTGCATTCTACTTTTCCAATAAGCATAATCGGTGCCATTAAAGAAAGGAGGTCTTGAAGTTGAGGTTCCCTCAAGAGGCATATCATTGTTCAAAGAGGCCATCTTTACTCTTGAAGCGGTTAAGCTCTTTATACAAGAGTCCAAGCTCTGATACCACTTGTTGGACAAGTGGCCTCAAACTCAAGAGGGGGGGTGAATTGAGTTTTAAAAATATTTCTAATAAAATGCCTCACTTTCTATATGAAACTTAATTTTCTTAAGATAAAGTAGTATGATAAAAGCAAAGCTTAGAAAATGAAGATTCACACAAAAGAATGGTATATAAAGAGGAGAAACAGATAAGCTTAAGTAATTAGAATAATGCTAATATAAAGAGATAGAGAGTTAGAGAGAATGCAAACACTGTTTATCCTGGTTCAGTCACTACCACCGTGACCTACGTCCAGCCCGTTCAACTTTCCACTAATTATCAAGCTTCAAGGGTGCTTGAAAAACCACTACAACCTTCAAGAAAATTAATTCTTGGAACCTTCACACTTCCACTCACTTACTTAGGTTATGAGCAACCTCTCACTAGGGTCTCACTACCCTTTACACACAAGAATAGATTGAGAGTGTTTGGAAAAGGATTTGTACTCTTGAAGTACAGATTATACAAATTGAAGCTTATAGGTATTGATCAATGACACAAGATTGAAGCTCAAAGGTGATTTATGATCAAGAAGATGAATAGTAAGCAAATGATATGAAATAAAGCAAGAATAATGATTAGGAAAGGTGTCCCATCAATGTGAATAGTGATCACTATTTATAGAGGCCCCCCATGACTCTTAAAACACTCATTTTCGCAAAACTAGCCGTTTATAGCCGTTGGACTGCTTTCTGTCCAGTAAGTATTCGAATACTTTTCGTGTGGTATTCGAATACTTCATTTATAGCCGTTGGACTGCTTTCTGTCCAGTAAGTATTCGAATACTTTGCTGAAAGTATTCGAATACTTTTCTGGTATTCGAATACTTTATTTAAAGTATTCGAATACTTTCTCTGAATATGCAGTTTTGTGAGCCGTAAAGTATTCCTTTTGGTTTCAAATCACTTTTAATGTATTTCCTTGACTTGTATAAAATGTTTTGAGTGTCAAGGATCTTTTTCATAATAATCAATGCTTTTAAAATAATGGATAATGCATGCATGGGTTTAAATGTCCTTTGAGCTCATTTATGCATCATTAAACAATTTACCTTTACATTTTGGATTCTAAGTTCTCAGGAGTATGTTGTGATCAAGATCTTGAGTGATTCGCTCTTGTTGACTTGTTTGAATTGCTTCCTTTGACTTTTGATTGTTGTGAGTTGTGTTAACTCAAGTGTTGCTTCTATTGCTTGTTTGTAATCATCAAAACTCTTGTATGAGTTTACTTTTCATTTTAAGCGCATTGGTTATTTTCGGGGCGAATGTGTTCCTCATTGGGCTGAGTCCAGTTGTATGGGATTAATTGGGCCACCTATAAACAGAACTTTTTATGTGATTTCTTTCATATATACTGATGAATATTACCATTATTTCTCCAGTAAAAATACTGTGCGCTGTTAGGTAACTCAATGAATCCGCTTACCTTCATGGGTTTGCTTTTTACGCACTTACGGTAGATATATGCAGTAAGTTAATACAACGTCATTTTAGGATGAAAATCGTGGTATTTTTATAATTTTAATTTATTTCAGGATTATAATAGTGTTTATATTTATAAATTTTTAAGATTTCAATATCAAAACGACGTCATTGCAGATAACTTATCTGCATTAATTGCATAAACATTTTTCCCTATCTTTATCCTTTAAAAAAAAATTCACAAATGGGTATGATTTTTCTTTTAAAAATGGAAAACTTTATTCTAAATTATGAACTTTAGGGACATTTCAATGAAATTTAAAATTGATGTTTCGTAATAAAAACATTTTCGGATATAATTTGTCTTCAGTCAAGACCTTGACCGATTGAGATATTTCTTTTTGACCCGCAGAGTCATAAAATTTGGCAACAGGTACAAAGTTATAAGTGTATTTTTTCTTATAAGTTACAATTATTATTTGAAAAAAAAATAAAGATAATGCTTACAATTAGAAAATTGGTATAAGCTTTGAGAGGAGGCAATTATTATTATTATTTTAGATTTCTCCATCAGTTCGATTAAATCGATCGAGTTAAACACGACCACAAGGGTAATAAAGTTTTCTATATCAAATTTTTAACCCAGTTGTATACCTAGTACTTGAATTCAAAATCATTGCTTCTTATCAATTGAGTCACGTGCTTGGTGGTGAAGAGACAATTATTATTTATGGATAAATCAAGAGAAAAGTGTTTGTTATTTTAAATGATATAAAGTTATGTCATTTTAAGAAAGAAATAGACACAGAAAAAAATTATTTAAATTTTAAATTAAAAAAAACCATTCACTTTCTCTCTCCCATTATTTCTATTTTTCTGTGTATATCTCTCTCCTAAAATGACATAACTTATGTTATTTAAAATGACAAACACCAAATTCATAAATCAAATGTCATATTACATTATGTAACAAAAATTTCCTGCACACACAATTGTATATGGGCCTCATCCTCTGATTTTTCTCTCTCTTATGAATTGTGTGTAGGAAATTCTTGTTACATCATGCAACATGACATTTTGTTTATCCATTATTTATATGACCACAAGAGGAAAAATGGTGCTCAAAACTAAAATTTGAAGGGGGCAAGTGCCTACTGTAGCTCCTCCATCATTCCATGATTGCTTGAATCATCTTTGATGGGATTTGAAGATTGTTAAGGGAGGCTCATTTGTATGCTTCGATGTAAAAAAGGTGATCGATGACCTGTAAGAACTTACCTCTTTAACTTTAGAAAAAATCTACAATATTTCCATTGTATGTATAACCGACTAATAAAAGTACTCCACATCAACTAACATGTTTCCTGAAAAGAGGAAAAAAATTTAATATCATAATTATGTACTTTCTGAAATATATAATTTATAATTTTATTTTGAATTACCGTCATATCCGTGTTTAGTACGACGATTGTACTGAAAATAGCATCTGAATATACTCTCCTAACATAGAATGTATGTGTTAATATCCCGACTCCGTGATAAATGGTTGACGTCTTAACATTCCAACATAGATATACATCCCATCATATTGACATGAGTCTCACTATCCAAGTCCCATCATTTAATTATGCATCTAACCATCGAGGTCTCCTCCTTCGGGGCTCTTCGAATGAAACTTATATGGTATTTCATATTGAGAAAAATTGATTATATCAATGGTATACATATATATACTGTATGAAATAAGAAGAAGAGAGCTAACATCTAGCTAATATAATGTACAACTAGCTCCACAAATCAAGGAACTAATCAATTGAGTACACGTCTGCTAATACATCTCAACTCATAGCTACGTAATATCAGAAGCAGTAATAGCTGAAGCGGTTTGGTCACGTGCATACTTTAACACCCCCCACAAGCGGAACGATGAATATCTCGAAGTCCCAGCTTGCTAACAATAGTACCAAAAGGAGCAGGACCAAGTGCGTTAGTAAAAAGGTCTGCCAACTGATCAGATGAGGTAATTGGGAAGACACGCAACAAACCAGTTTGTTGTTTTTCCCTAGTAACATGAATATCAATCTCAATGTGTTTAGATTGTTCATGAAGAGTAGGATTTTTGGCAAGGTAAATAGCAGAAACATTGTCACAATAAACATGTGCCGCTATTGAACAAGGAACGTTAAAGTCTCAAAGTAAATAAGTAATCCAATGAAGTTCACATGCCATGGAAGCAAGGGCTCTATACTCCGCTTCACTGGATGAGCGAGATACAATGGTTTGCTTTTTAGAATGCTAAGTAATTAATGATGAGCCAAGGAATATGCACAAACTAGTCACAGATCTCCTTATATATGGATAACAGGCTCAATCGGAATTGGTGAAACCACTGAGTTGTAAAGATTTCATGGATGGAAAGAATAATCCAGTTGCAAGTAACCTTTTTATGTACCTAAGGACACGAATTGCCGCTGTATAATGCTCGGAAGTAGGTGCAATGATGAACTGACTAAGCTGCTGGACTGGAAAGCAGATATCTAGGTGTATCGTTGTAAGGTATAATAAACGACCAATGAGTCGTTGATAAGAGGAGGCTTCTAACTCAAAAAGAGGACTTCCACTGCTGCGAGAAAGTCGAGTAGAAGGTACCATAAGAGTGGAGGATGGTTTAGCACCTAGGAAACCAATGTTTGATAAAATTTCCAAAGCATATTTCTGTTGGTTCACAGCAATACCAATCTTATTCCTTGAAATCTCCAGACCCAAAAAGAATCTCAATGGGCCTAAGTCTTTTATTTGAAATTGACTATCCAAAGCACCTTTTACACGTTGGATCTCAGCCATACTATCCCCAGCCAACACTATGCCATCAACATATATGAGTAGGACTGTGAAAGAGTTATTATCTTGTCTGACAAATAAAGAGTGGTCAAATGTGAATTGAACATAACCAAGGGAAACCAATGAAGTGGAAAGTTTGGAATGCCACTGCCTACTAGCTTATTTTAGTCCATAGAGTGACTTGCGCAAATGACATACCATACCTGAAAGAGCTTAAACACCAGGGGGGCAAATCCATGAACACTTCCTCATTCAAATCGCCACGTAGAAAAGCATTATTAACATCTAATTGTTCAACCACCTAATTCCTGACTACTGTAACTGATAAGAGTATCCTGATGGTAGTCATTTTTGCAACTGGATTGAATGTGTCAAAGTAGTCCACCCCCTCCAATTGGGTGTAACCTTTGGCAACCAAACGTGCCTTGTACAATTCTACTGTCCCATCTGCCTTATATTTCACCTTATACACCCAATTGTGTGTTTCCCATATGGAAGATTAACAAGATCTCATGTATGATTCATGTCTAATGCAGATAACTCGGCTGCCATAGCATCTTGCCAACATGAAAGCTGAGAAGCTTCAGCATATGACTTAGGTTCAGTTGTAGTGCTTAGATTAAAACAAAAACGTTCATACGAGGGTGAGTGTTGTGTAATCCTTTTATCAATCACACATTAACGCAAGTTCACGTGTCAACAAGTAATAAAGTGGATGTGTGAGTCTAGATATCATTTCCACAAAGAAAACTATAAAGTTAGGATCAATGTGAAGCAATAAAAATAACAATATTTATGAAAGTTTTATGAATTAATAACTAATGACTAAAGTAATACTAGCTACTTACTAATAACTAAAAGCAAAGTAAAAGTAAACTAAGAGTGCACTCAAGAATAGAGAAGTCAAGTAATAAAGTAGATTGGGATCAATTTTCCCAATATTGCAATTTCATCAGAATGTAGTAGCAATGTTATAACAATTATCTAATCAGCAATCAGACCACTAATGCAAGCAAGGGCTCTCACCAACAATACATGTATACTAGTTCCCATATCTCTAGGCCTACATAGTTATAAATCATTAAGTTCATGTTCTATGTAATTTTGTGGTGTGAATGATCTTTCTATCCACAATTAACCAATTTTACTTAGTTAAACCACAATGTTTAATAACTTTCAGAGTTCGCGTATATCTTTATAGCTCAAACTCAAGTATCTTCCAGCTCTCTCTCGATGAATCAATAAGATTAAAGATAATGTAAATACTTTATTAAATAACTAAAAAGACAATCATGTAACAAATTTTAGGAAAATTGATTACATCACAATAAGGATACTCTATCACTCAATTCTAACAAATTAGCTCATACTTGAATGGAAAGAAACAACAAAGAAATAATAAGATTCCATAAAGCTAAAATAAAATAAATAGGGCATTGTTGTAGCTCTACTCTCGCAGATCCACCATCATCCACCGTATCTCAGCCGCCGGAATAATGCAGGGATCTACTGGATTCAATGATCTTTCTATCAAACCCTAGCCTCATCCTTTGATATATTAGATCTCTCTTAACAAACCCTCAAAATCTCTCTAAGTATTTCAGGGCTTGGAATCTCCTCCAAACGCCCACCTTCTCTCTAAAAGAAAGGTTTTTCTCTAGAAGAAAGACTCTCTTGATTGTGTGTAGGGTTCTTCTTATAGAGAACTTGAAGTCTGATATTAATTTAGCCAGAGATTCTGCGCTGGTTTGCTGAAGATACAGCTTGCTTGATTTGTTTGAAGATTCTGCCCAATATTGTCAAACTCGAGTTTCTACGTAGAAATGGAAATGGGTGGTAGAAACGTAAAACGTAAAAATGACACGAAACGTTAAGTTTCTACTTTCTACCACTTAAGGTCAAAATACAAAATTATATATATGCATGTAAAAAAAATCACATGATAAACAAATAAACATGTGTGTTGAGCTACTTATCAATCTAAAAAGGAAAGTTATTTTTCATAACCAAGTATTAAAATTATAAACAGTGATAATTAACAAGTAATGGATAACCAATCTACTCTAAGTGCTTCATACACTCTGCGGATTTTGGATCATTGCTCATCAGGATATAATTCCACTTCTTTCATTGCACACAATGATCCAAACACACAGAGCGATTCTCATAGCATAACTTATAATAGAATTGCAGCTTTAAAAGACATGATTATAAAAAAACATATATCCAAACAAAAAAATATTAAGATAATGTGAATATGATTTGTGGAAAACAAAAAATTAGATTTTTTTTTTGTAAATCTTTTTTTTTTGTTAAATTTTTAGTTTTAAGTAAAAACGGTCAAAACGTAAGTTTTTACCGTTTTTACGTTTTTACACGACGTTTCTACCAGATTTTACCAAGGACAACTTTTACTTGAGTTTTAACACGCACCACTCTAGTAAAAACGTAAAAACATAAGTTTTTACGTTTTTACAACAATGATTCTGCCTATATCTGTCGAAGATACAGCTTTGATCGTGATCTGGCTGAAGATTCTTTCCTTATTTGCTGAAAATATGGTCTGCAGATAATGGTGATTTGGCGGCCCAATATATCTTCAAATCAATTATAAATCTTGTTGAAATCTGCTCTAGATATGGCTGAAGATACTGCTCTATTTTGCTGTAGATATGAACTTAAAACAGAGCATGGTGATTTTGCTGCTGCATATCTTATTCAAATCTTTCCAAATATACTTCAGATCTGATTTGGATTTGTGGAAGATTCAATTCTGATTTGTTGAAGACTTGATTAGGATTTGTTGAAGATTAGTGAGTGATTATTCTGAACATGTCGTTTACTTGTGCCCAAGAAGCTTCCATCCTTTAAGTTGGGCTTGGGTCCACCAGCTAGCTGGTGTTGATGTCAATCAAACGCACTGCTTACCTCAGCCCTAATGCTACAGCTCTGCTTTCCAATGCTACATCTCTGACCTACAATAAAATAACAAGGGCAATAAATGGCTCTAACACTCAAATTATCTTCAAATATCCACTCTTAACATATTTCTCTTTCAAATCATGAAAATATAGAATTCATGCAATAATCATGTAAAATTAAGATAATTATGCACAATTTTGGAACCAATTCATCACATATAAGCCTAAAAATAACTCTCCACGAGGGAGTTATTAGTGAGCATGATGTATATGATAAAACTTCAGAGAGTGGGTAGCCAGTACCTAAAAGAGAATACTGAGTAGCTGAAACAACATGGTTGCAGTGAAAATATGAAAGATAATGTGGTTGTTTCCTTGTCCTGAAAGACCTACGAAGAGGGGCAGCATCAACAAGGATATGAGGGGACATGGCAGAAGGGAGATATGGACTTGTTGAAGGGGGAATGACGTCAGAGACTTGACTGATAGGGTAAAAGGATCATCAAAGACAATTGGTGATGGACAAGGAAGGATAGGAGAAGCATGATCATTGGTAGTAGATGATATTACAACAAATGGAACGATCATTTCATAGAATACGACATTGCAGGAAAGAAAAATTCGCTGGATAGGTAACTCAAGTAAGAGGTATCCTTTTGTACCCTCTTGGTGGCCAAGGAACACATATTTGTGGGCTCTTAGTGCAAATTTTATAGGGAGGGATTGCAGGGTAGATGCATAACATAAACACCCAAAAGACTTTAATTGGATGAAAGATGGTGGTTTATGATACAGAAGCTCATATGGTGTCTGGTGTAAAAGTAATGGGGTGCAAAGGCGATTAATGATGTAGACTGAATGGGCAACAACATAGCACCAATAAGACTTTGGTATGTTGGCTTGAAAAACAAAGTTCAGGCAACATTCATAATATGTTGATGTTTCCACTCCACTACATCATTTTGTTTTAGGGTTTCCACATATGTGGTTCGATGAAAAATACCTTTGGTTTTGACAAACTCACGCATAAGGAACTCATGACCATTGTCAGTGCGAATGGATTCCATACTGATTTGGAATTATTTTTCATGAAATGTGATGAAATGTTGTATACAATCACGAGCTTCTGATTTGTACTTAAGAAATATAATCCAGGTATAGCGGGTATGATCATCTACAATTGATAAAAAATACCTGTGTCCATGAACAGAAGCATGTGGTGTGGGACCCCAAATATCTATATGCAACAAATCGAGAGGTTTATTAGATTGAGTGTTACTTGTACAGAATGGTAGGTTGCGTTGCCTAGCAAAATGACACACATCACATGGTGATATAGTCTTAGAAGGAATAAAAGGGAATTCGATAGCCATATGTTTCAAAGTAGTAGGGAAAATATGGCCTAGCCTAAGATGCCAAAGTATATGGTCATCATTATTGGTACAGGAACTTGAGTTACATGCTACTGCTGGAAAAAAAATTGGAAATGTGTTTTATAGTATCTATTGAGGAGGGAACAACCAATGTGAAGAAGCCTCTATGTTGTTTAGCTATACTAATCTTCTTCTTGGTACTCACCAATTTGATAAAGCAAGAGGAATTAGTGAAGATAATATAGCAATGTAGAGTAGAGAGTAATTTGTTAACTGAGATAAGATTGACACAAAAGTCAGGCACATATGTCACATTATACAGAATTAAATCAACAGAGAAATGGACATCTCCTACATAGAACCAATGTCCTTGGAACTATTTGGCAAATTTATAAACATAGGGTTAATATTGTGAAACAAAACAAAACTTGAAAGGGAGGAAGTTATGTGATTAGTTGCTCCGGTATCAAGAATCTAACATAATTGATTACATGGAATACTATTACTTATTGCTATATTTAGTGTAGACGTAGACACAAGGTTGGCTTGGTTGGAGGTTTCTGCCTTTTGTACAGAGGTAGACATAAAATTGGCATGAGTGGAAGCATGAGCAGATTCTTTCAGTGATTGGAAGGCCTGCATAAGATCATGGAATTGTTGGGAAGTCAGAGTCACATTTGATGCATCACTCCCTTTGTCTTCATATTCAGTTTGCATTGCACTATTAGCAGCTAATGTACTCTTTTTGTAACCGGGGGGAAGCCATACTTGAAATAACATGTTTCTATAGTGTGATTACTCATCTTGCAATGAGTACAGAACCTTTATTCTCATCCTCGTCCTCTTCCTCCTTTGTAGCTAAATCATCCTCTGCCTCTGTCTTGTGAAAAGCTCTTTCTATTTTCATCTGACTCACTCAAGAACACCTTAACAAAGTCATCAATTGGAAGACTAAGATGAAATTCTCTCTTCTATTGAGCCAATATTGAGAAAACTTTGTTGACGTCAGGAAAGGGATTTATCATCATTATTTGGGATCGAACATGAGCATATTTCCCGTTCAATCCTCTCAAGAATCTTATCGTCTGATCTTGATCTATTCGAACTCTAACTTCAAGTAGCGTGGGGCAGTTGTACGCCATGGCACATTAAGTAAGAATGGCCTTAGGTTTTCCAATTCATCACAAAGGCCTTTCAAATGCGTAAAGTAATCAACTATGGTTCTATCTCCTTGTCTCAGCGTGTAAATATCTTCTTGCAAGTCTGAGATCCGAAAAATGTCTGCTTGTGAGAACCTTTCTTTCAAGTCTTTCCAAGCAACTTCTGTTTTATCTATCCACACAATCGATTGGAGGATTGATGGAGATATGGAGTGATGGATCCAAGCCAACATTATTGTATTGCTCTGTTACCATGTAGCAAAGGAGGGATCCATCATTGGAGGTGGTGGCAAGTTTCCATCAATGAATCCAGTTTTGTTTTAAGAAAGCAACGCCATCGACATCGCTCATGACCAGAGTAGTAGTTCTTTCCATCAAGCAATGTTGAAACTAGCACCTAAGAGGGGCTTTCTCTTGGATGGAGAAAGTAAGGATGAGAAGAATTTTTAGTAAAATCAAAGGCTAAGCTCTGATTCGCCATTGTTAAAGTAAAGAATTTCTTGAAAAATTGTTGAAACAATGATGAAAGAAAGGGAGAATCAGAGCTTCTCGAGAATCTCTGATACCATCTTGTGAATGAAACTTTGATGGTATTTCATATAATGAGAAAAGTTGATTACATCAATGGTATACATATATACTGTATGAAATAAAAGAAGAGAGCTAACAACTAGCTAACATAATGTACAACTAACTCCACAAATCACGGAACTAATCAACTGAGTACGCGTTAGGTAATACATCTCAACTCATAGATACGTAATATCAGAAGCAATAATAGCAGAAGAGTTTGGTCACGTGCATACTTTAACTACCTATGTCGTATTATTCCCTAAAATCACTTTTGATATGGTACTTTTGTTACTCCAATAAAGCTACTTTTTGGATGGATTTAGGGTCTATGTTGGATGAGTTTTTTTTTTTCTCCAAAAGTTATTTTTTGTAAGAAAAAATAAAGCACTTTTCACTATAAATTCGTTTGAATATCTGCTTTTTAAAAAAAAGCAAAAGTCACAAAAAAGTCAAAAACCTGCTTTTTTTTAAGCTAAAAATTTTAGCTTAAAAAAAAAACTGAAGTCAAAAATCAAATACTTTTTTAAAAAATAAATAGCTTTAACTTTTGTAAGAAGCTCTTTTAAAATAAACAAGATATAAAAGCTTCTTTTTTGAAAAGACCAAACAAACATGCTCTTAATATTGGTTACTTCTTCCTCTTCATTTTTGTTGATTTGAACTTTTGAGTCTTTATAAGTACAACCACAGAAGCATGGACATGCAGATTGGAAAACAAAAAAATGTCGTACATGGATATGTTCAGACACGAGTCCGACACGTGGTTAATATTCTGGGACACCCGATCAACGCTCCGACACGCATTCTACATGCTATCAACATTTTTCGACACACAATCAATATTTTTTGACATATTCTGACACGCATCTGACATGCAGTCAACGTTTTTACACGCGGTCAATATTTATACAAATTCAGATTTTATTTTATTTTATCCTTTTAACTAAACATTTATAAATCAAATATTTTCTATTACGAAATTTAACATGAAAAATTAACAAAGCATGAGAATTTATTTTTGCTTTATATTTATGTTATGAAATTTGAATATCTAATTCGCTATATGACTTATATAAACTTCTATTGTATTAAATGTAAACTATATTCTATATATTAAAAATATTATTAATATCAAAACGTGTCTTAATGTGTCAAAATCTAACATTTTTTAAAATTGACAT
Organism: Gastrolobium villosum; assembly: GCA_032173675.1. Classification (NCBI taxonomy): domain Eukaryota; kingdom Viridiplantae; phylum Streptophyta; class Magnoliopsida; order Fabales; family Fabaceae; genus Gastrolobium; species Gastrolobium villosum. The sequence goes on along the minus strand of JAVKPL010013756.1, from coordinate 62,133 downwards.
ATCGGCCTATCGTATCATGTCGTGTCCCATGTCACCTGTTTGTGTGAGTGTAACATAGAGTACAACTTGCTCCGCTTTAATTGCCATCGACAACATCCATGAAGGAGTCTTAGCAAAGTATTTGTTTTCACTAAGGTAGTGTTTGGTATCAGGATTATTTATCAATTCCTGGGAAAGTATACTCGAAAAGATTTGAATACCACATTTGGTTGCCAAAAAGTACAAAGTTTTCTGGATATTATTTTTCCCCGGATTTTACAATTGTGTGTAAATTTATGTACGGACACCATTGTTAAAATACCATAGATTAGTTCGAATTCTCGCTTGTCCGGGGAAGTAAAAAATAAACAACGATTAGTGGACCAAATTAACCTTGTGATTTCTCGTGAGTCCTAGCTTATCAATTGTGTGGCAAAATGGATTTGCTGTGAAACACATCGTTGGTTTGAAACAAATCGATTTCCACAAGATCTCTTGCCTTTGGTTGGTTCAAACGATTTGCTGTGTTTGCTTCCTTTGTTCTGTGTGGTTCACGAATTAAGTTAGCAGCTCTCGACGGTGGGGGTAAAAATCTGAACTTTTGTTTATGGGTTCCCCAATTAGAGACCTGGTTCAGAAATTTAGTTCTTTATCTCCAAAAAAAAAAAAAAAAATTTAGTTCTCCATGAATTCAGAATACAAATTCACAAACGAATTGAAACCTTCCATAATATTACAAGCTGAAAGAGAAAACGGAAGATAGCACAAAATACAAAGAAGAATGTAAAGAGAAAATCTAGGAACAGAGCTCTCTAGAAAATCAATGAACAGCTCTGTAAATTGTATTTGAAGAAAAAATTGAAGACGAGGTTATGTTTGTAAAATTATGTCACATTTCCATCAACCAAATATAACATCAATAAAATCAACCTAATTTTTTTTGAGAAAAAAATTTGGCCTACCAAACACCTTTTCCTAACTTACCTAAAAAAAATTTCTCATCATATTCTCGAAAAAAAAATTTCCTGATAAAAAAAATATCTCCTAACTTATTCTCAGTCTTGCAGACACTCATATATAAATATAAAGATTGGTCCGGCACTAATGTGAGAATAAAATACCTTATACTAATTATTAAACAAATGACGAGACTTGAAATAGCAATAAATATATTCTTTGTGGGATTTATTATCTATCATTTAACATGATCACAAAATTTTTTCTACACACATAATATTTTGTGGGACCCGCAATAAAAAAAAATTTGGTACGCAAAACGAAACTCTATAACATAATAGAATCACTTTTCCTATAACATAACTCTTATAAAACCCTTCTTTGTGATCGAAAGATCACAAATTCAAATTTAGAAAACAATTTTTTTTTCACAAAAATACAAGGCTAAAGTCACGTACAAACAATCATCACTCTTACGTCTTACCCTCCTCAGTCTAGAGCTTTATTCATCAGGGTTTATCATTTTACAACTCTTACGTCTTACCCTCCTCAGTCTAGAGCTCTATTCATCAGGGTTTATCATTTTACACTGATTATTAAACATTGATTCTATTTGCATCCTACTACAAACCATCACTTATAATAAATTAGAACTAATATATATATATATATATATATATATATATATATATATATATATATATATATATAAATATTTTTCTTATGTGGTAGAAAAGTAATTACATCATGTTATAGAGACAAAATTATAAGTGAGACTCACAATTAAGAGGAGAAAAAAAAGTGGTAGGATCCACCCCTCTTTTATGTGAGTAGGAAAATTACTTATATCATGTAAAATGAAATAAATATAACCCCATATATATATATATATATATATATATATATATATAATAAAAATTTAATAGTAAGTGTAAATTTATCAATATTATTAGCCATGTTCCATTTGTAGAAAAGGGCTCTAATTTGTTGTTCGCGTGAATAAATATGCAAGCGAGATGAATAACTAATAACGAATATCAAATTTGTTATTAGACTTATACGTGCTAAGTTAGGGTATAAATTGATCCATATATATAAATGGTATAGATTATATTTACAAACTTTTTTATTTAAAACTGATTGTGTATATTTATAGAGATTCGTTTTGCGTGCCAGAATTTTTTATTTTTTTATAAACGGATCCTTCCCGGGATATTGTGACACACAAATAATGTACAAAATGTTGTGAGGTTATATTTTTCAAATCAAACTCATTAATTAATTTGCAATAAATGATAACCGTTGATTTGGTTATAGAACATTATAAACATTATTTGTGTCTAAGAATATCTTATCCCATAAATTATATCTTATTTTTGTTCAAAATAATAATTCATGAAAGGTTTAATTAATTAATTATTTTGTATTTTGTTTTTTGCGTTTATTTAGTGTGGTTTTTCAGCTGTCATACTCATAGACATAGTGACCTATAATAAAATAAAAATCTAATATTTGCGCAGTCAGAGTGTGAGAGTGAGAGAGAAAGCGGTGTAGAGCGCGGAGTTTTAGTTAACTTAATATTGAATGAATACTCTCGGAAAAGCAAACAGTTGAAGAAAAACTCCTTCTCCTTCGATCTATCACTATTGCTATTGCATTTACGCTCTTAAATCTCAATCCTTGAGATTTGAGCTTTCTTCTTCTTCTTCTTCTCTCTTTTTATTTCATTTTCTCGTGAATCTCCACTTTCTCGCTACCATGATTTCTTCAGGCAAAATCAAATCCGTCGATTTTTACAGGTCAGGATCTCCATCTCTTTCATTTTTATTTTCTTTTTCTTTTTCTTTTTCTCTACTACATTCGTGCATTTCGCGTTTCTGCATTGACTTGTTCTATCTATCCATGTGTGTGAATGCACCGACTTGCGTGTTCGCGTGCGAATCTTCAGTTACAATGCCGGTGCTTCTACTAATTTGATCGGAAATGTGTGGTTACTGATTGCTTGAGATGATAATTACTGTCCATGTTATTCGCTCGTTGGTGGTTATAGTTAACCCTATACGAGGTTTTGGTAGCATTTCTGCAATTGAATTTGCTTTGCTGCTGATATGCATTGGCTTAAAGGTTTTTTACATTTATCGTTAAGCTCTGTCGAGAATTATTCACTGTGAAATGTGCAGAATTGGAGAACAAGGTTGCGGTTTTTTTTTTTTTTTCCAGTATCTGAATGCAAAATGAAAGCAAAAATATTAGTAAATGGAGGATTTAATTTTGACATACTGACAGTGTAAAATGATTTGATTTTAGACTATCAGTGAACCATGCGCTACCGTCTATTTGAAAAACAGTTAAAAGTTTTTACTGGAAGTGGAAAACCGTTTTTACTATTGTGATGTGACACTTCCTTGTTTATTGAAAATGTCATAAGTTGTATGCTGGTAGTTGATCAAATTTAATATTGTAAAAGAAATGGTGGTATATGTAGGTCCAGTGAGAATCTCGTGTCTTGCACTTTTTTCCCCTTTTTTTTTTTTTTTTTGAATACAGCTGGAATCTAGGAAAAATAGATTAAAACAGAGAAGATGTTTGATACTGAAAAGTAGGATATGCTAATTTAGATTGAAAGAAAATTTGAAATTTGAAAAAGAAAAGTTAAGAATTATATGTGTCATTTTTTTAGGAAGAGTAGGACAAGAAATTAAGCCACTCCCAAGTTAAAGGACTCAAATTTATATATATTGGGGTGGATTTGTGAATGCACATGTGACAGTATCTTCTTACTGATAGATGAGTTTTTACCTGTTGTCTTCTGTCTGCAGAAAAATCCCAAGAGATTTAACTGAGGCATCAGTATCTGGAGCAGGGTTATCCATAATAGCAGCTCTCTCCATGATGTTTTTATTTGGAATGGTCAGTAGCTTTTACCATTTCTATTTAATGCTTATGACTTGGGAACCCTTTTAACATATTTTGTATGCATGCGTTCTGGATTCATATTAGGTTCTATACTGTTTATGCCTCAATTTGGTTTTGTCAAATATTATCTTAGAATTAGTTGTCAAATTTCATTTTGATGCATATCATGCGACCTTGTTTCAGGAACTTAATGATTATTTGTCTATTGGCACCTCTACATCTGTCATTGTTGACAAGAGTTCTGATGGGGACTTTTTACGTATAGATTTCAATATCAGGTAGAAGCCTAAATAGGTATTCGCTATCTTTGTTTGAATATGATGTTTCTCTTAGGTATCTGCCTATGATTGTATATACAAATTATTGCTTCATGGTTTTCTTCACATGTGTTTGGCATGCTGCAAAGAACTTGGGCTTGTGTCTGCATACATTTGTAAACTGTGGCTCTTGTTGTCGAGAATGTATGGCTTTTGTTGTCAACTTAGGGGTTCAATTAGTTGTTTGTCAAAATCTTGGTTAATTCATTGAAGAAAATGATTAGTACTTTGACTTTTATTAACGGAAATTATTTTCTTCTTTTTTTGGTAAAACTTTACTGTTTAAGCTTAATGATGTTCATATGGTACACTCCTTTCTTCCTTTCAAGTTCATTTCCTAAATGGGATTGGAAACCTAATTTATATTTTACATGTTGTGATGGTTTTGAAATTGACATGAAATCAAGGATTGCCAAGGCGATAATTTTGTTTCTCATGTCTCATGATTTTTCTCTTAAGATTTTTAATTCCTTGTTCAATTCATTTAACAACTGTAGCTAGTTATAGTATTATTCTGAGTATGTTCAATTAATTTAATGACTATTTATAAGCTCTCCTTTTCTCTATCAATTGTTTCTTGCTGATTGCTCCAATTTATCTTGTAGTTTTCCTGCCCTCTCATGTGAGTTTGCATCAGTTGATGTGAGTGATGTGCTGGGAACAGTAAGTTTCTATTATTCTATTTATTCCATCTAATCATTTTTAGAATAAAAGATTTGTGCTTCTGGTTTAATAAAATTTGCTCACTTTTGTTTTTAAGTAATTAAATGTGTCATATACTCCCTGCATTGGCCGTAATGCAGGTAAAGTGTCTTTAAGACAGAGCAAACAACATTAATAACTCCATTTGTTTTTTATTTGCTTTTAGTTAATGTGATAAAGCTCATAAAATCTTAGTCTGTTAGCTCAACAGCACCTATCAATGGAGATATTCGTTAAAACTGAATAGCAAAGTAAAGGTTAAACATGAGGATACTGTTCATTGAAAGATGCTTTTTATAATTTTGTGAAATCAGGTCTTAAGCAACCTGGAATTAACCACTAGAAGATGCTGTTTATTTGTTCTTCTAGAAATTCCTTCTTGTTTTATGAAGCTACCTGTAACCTTCATAATTTATCCATTAATAGACTTCCAAAATTGTATACGCCATGTCCTTGCCATAATTTTCCTATGAAGTGTGAACTCAGGGCACTGAAATATAAGAAGTACTTGATATGGGCTTAGTGCTTCATTTAGTCATTATTCTTTATTTGAAATGACAAAATCCTCATTTTCTTATACATTTTAAGATTTCGTATGTTCTTATACCTTTCATCTCTGGCTCCTTGATATTTAATCTCTTGTCCTTAATTTGTGACCTCTTGTTTTCAGAACAGGCTGAATATAACAAAAACAGTTCGGAAGTTTTCTATTGATTCAAGTTTAAGATCAACTGGGGCTGAATTTCATTCAGGACCAGCTACTAATCTCATTAAGCATGATGATGAAGTAGACGCAGAATCCATTGAAGGTTCTTTTGTACTCACAGAACACAACTTCGATAAATATGTTCATCAGTAAGTGGGTCGATCACATGATTCATTCATTTGATTTTGCGAGTTTTGAATAATTCTTTTTCCCTCCTCTCATAGATTGCACATAGTTATGCATCATTCACACCATTTTGAATAATCTTTTGGCAGGTTTCCGATTACAATTGTAAATTTTTATGCTCCGTGGTGTTATTGGAGTCAACGCTTGGTAATTATTTTATTTTCATTTCTCGCTTCTTCTTCACCTCAGGAAATAAGATGGTTCCTAATGTCTTCATTGTTGCCTAAATATATTTAAAGCGTGTTTGTATTAGCTTATGTAGAGGAAATAATAATTTTTTTGTAGCATCTTGAGAGCTTTTGAAAATAAATAATTATTTCTGTAAAATTAATCTTTTGCAAACAGTTACTTACTTTTCTGCTTCTACTATCAACAATTTCTTATTCCTTAGAAGATAGGGTGTAAGTGTTATATAGTGCGTATCATCTGCCCGTGTAAGATGATTGGTGAATTACTTGGTCATTATGAAAGAAATTATGGGGAAGTTCTTCTGTTTAATGGTGGATAGTTATATGACTCTTTCACTTCCTTCCTTCAGAAACCTTCGTGGGATAAAGCAGCTAAAATAATGAAAGAGAGGTAATTTATTTTTTTTCTTGTTATTTTCACCTCTGAGAAATTAAACTTTAGAAAGTTTACTCTGTTATCTCTTGTGAAATTGGTAATTATCTTAGTTTCAAGTTACTAATTCAAGGCCCCATATGCACAATTGTATTTTTGTTTAGATATACTAGAAAAGAAGTTTTTGCATATAATTGAATTGTATAAAATATGTACAAGAGCTCTCTATATAAAGAGTACTGAAAGACTTAATGGGCTAAACCCAAAATACACTTCTAGAGTATTCTAGCTATTACAAATAAATAGATAAAATAATTCTAATATTTATAACACTCCCCCTCAAGTTAAGGAATAGATATTAATCATTCCTAGCTTGTTAGTAAGCTCTTGAAACCTATCATTAGAAAGACCCTTAGTCAAGACATCAGCTAATTGACGACCAGAAGGGATATATGGAGTAGTAATCAGGCCACTATCGAGTTTCTCTTTGATAAAGTGACGATTAATCTCAATATGTTTGGTTTGATCGTGTTGGACTGGATTGTGGGCTATACATATGACTGACTTGTTATCACAGAATAACTTCATAGGTCCTTCATATCTCACCTTGAGATTATCCAGAATGCTTTTCAACCATAACAACTCATAGATCCCTCTGAAATTTCGCTTCTGCACTTGATCTAGCAACCACATTTTGCTTTTTACTTCTCCATGTTATTAAATTTTCACAGAGAAACATACAATAGCCCGAAGTAGATCGTCTGTCAGTCACAGATCCAGCATAATCGGCATATGTATAAACCTCTAAGGAAAGGTTTCCTCCTCTCTGAAACAATAGTCCTTTGCCTGGTGTTCCTTTCAGGTATTGGAGAATCTTGTCCACAACTCGCATGTGGTTCTCCCTCGGATCATGCATGAATTGACTAACAACACTAACTACATAAGCTAGGTCAGGTCTAGTTTGAGCTAGATATATTAATCTTCCCACTATTCGTTGATACTGTCCTTTGTCAATTGGAGGGCTCTCAGTTTCACTTCCTAGTCTGTGATTCTGCTCAATCGGAGTACTGGAAGGTTTGCACCCGAGTTTTCCTGCTTCTTTAAGGAGGTCAAGAACATACTTTCTTTGACAAATAAAAATGTCTTGTTTTAAATGAGAAACTTCTATCCCAAGAAAATATCTCAGATTGCCAAGATTTTTAACTTCAAATTCAGCAGTCAGTCTTTTCCTCAAAGCACATTTCTCATCTATATCATCTCCTGTTATAATCATATCATCAACATAAACTAGAAGGATAGTGGTCTTACCTTCTTGAGAATGGTTAAAGAAAAGGGTATGATCTCCTTGACTTTGCTTGTATCCCATTGAAAGCATAACTTTGGTAAATCTTCCAAACCAAGAACGTGGGGATTGTTTCAAGTCATACAATGCCTTCTTCAATCTGCAAACTTTATTATCTCCATTTGTAGAGTTAAATCCTAGTGGGATCTCCATGTAAACTTCTTCTAATTTTGCATTGAGGAAGGCATTTTTCACATCCAATTGTTTCAAATCCCAATTAAAATGAGCAGCAAGAGATAATAAAATTCTTACAGTATTCATTTTGGCCATTGGAGTAAATGTTTCTTCATAGTCAATGCCATAGGTCTGTGTGAATCCCTTGGCTACCAAACGAGCTTTATATCTCTCAAGAGTCCCATCAAAATTATACTTTGGAGTATACACCCACCTGCACCCTACTGCCCTTTTTCCTTTTGGCCTGTCAACAACTTCCCATGTATTATTCTTCTCCAACGCATTCATCTCATCCTGCATGGCTTGAACCCAATTATCAATCTTTAATGCTTCATGTATTGATATAGGGATTGAAATGGAGTCAAGTGCTGTAATAAAACTTCTATGCTGCATAGAGAAATTCTTAGAGGAAACAAAATGAGAAATAGGATGTTGGGTACAGGATCTTTTCCCTTTCCTTACAGCAATGGGCAAGTCATCAGAATTAATATCAGGCTCAGGAATAAAAGAATGAGTGTATTCAGTACTTACCAGTGGTTCAGGCATTGCAGTTGCTGGTGGAGCAGTGTGGGTTGTTTCTTCCTTTGATACACTAGTTCAGGTGTCCCAGCTTTGTGTATTCTTTGTCGATCAATATGAGACATGTCACATGAGGATTCAGATCTATTTTCAGTCTCAGCAACTAAGTCTTCTTTCTCAACTTGGGTAATAGGTGTAGGCAACAGAAAGGGAGACTCAAGACTCAGAGAAAATGGATGAAGCTTCTATACTGTTCTCCCCCTGAAGATGAGGGTGTTGAAAGTAGGAATCAGATTCATGAAAGCTAACATCCATAGAGACAAAGAATTTACGACTTGGACGGTGATAACATTTATATCCTTTCTTGTTGGGAGTATAGCCAAGGAAAACACATTTAAGGGCTCTAGGTTCTAATTTACTCTGATGCTGTTTATGGTCGTGGACAAAGGCAACACATCCAAAGACACGAGACTGGAGACTCTGCATAATAGGAACAGAAGGAAAGAAAGAAGTCATGAGATCAATAGGACTTACATGGCCAAGGACTCGGAGGGTAAACGGTTGATCAAATAAGAGTTGGGTACAGATGTCTGAAACAACAATGCTCTAATGATTTCAAGCAAATGTCGATTTTTCCTTTCTGCAACCCCATTCTGTTGAGGGCTATCCACACATGTGAGCTCATGAGTCCTTCCTTTGTCTCTAATAAATTGGGAAAGACGCTGATTAACATATTCTGTACCATTATCTGATCTCAAGCGTTTGATACTTTTACCAAATTGGGTTTCAATCATATAATAAAACTGAATAAACAACTGTGTCACTTCTGCCTTATCTTTCATCAAAAATATCCATGTTATCCGAGTATAATCATCAATAAAAGAGACAAACCATTTAACACCAGAAACATTAGGGACTTTGGAAAGGCCCCAAACATCAGAATGAATAATAGTAAATGGTTCAATACTTTTTATTTCACTAGAAGGAAAGGATACACGATGATGTTTTGTAAACTGACAGACATCACAATTAAAAGACTCAACAGACTGAGACACAAACAAAGACGAAAACATAGACTTAAGTAAACTAAAATGAGGATGACCCAAGCGCTTATGATAAAGCCAAATAAGAGAATTTGAAGTAGACTGATGAGTCATCGAAGTCTGATCCTTGGTACCTTCTGCAGCAAAGTCTGGAACCAGATAATACAACCCATCCTGCTCCTTAGTAACTCCAATCGTCTTCCCCGTGGTGAGATCCTGAAAAACACAATGAGTAGGAAAAAAGGTTACACTGCAATTCAAATCTATAGTAAGCTTATGAGTAGAAAGGAGATTGGTAGAAAGTTGGGGAACATGGAGAGCATTCTTGAGACACAAGGAGGGTTGGATTTTAATGTTACCAGAACCTGCAACTGATGTATGTGATCCATCAGCTACGACTATAGTACGAATACCAACAATAGGATTATAAGACAGAAAAGGGTCGTGCAACAAGTCATATGATCAGTAGCACCAGAATCCACAATCCATGAAGTTTTGAAATCAGTACAAGAAGCAACAAAAGAATGAGTGCATGAGTTCTTACCAGTCATAGCCAAAGAACCAGTACCAGAAGGCTTATTGACAGATTCAAACACGGACCTAAGCCGTTCCAATTCCTCACGACGAATAGTAGTAAACTCACTGGGCATCTGTGAGGTTTCATTAACAGGAGAAATGTCTGAGGGGGCAAAGAAGGACTGACCACGTGGGGTTGACTTACCAAACTTCTCCTGAACCTGTTATTTTTCATGAAGACGGTAACAAACCTCTTTTGTGTGACCTGGTCTTTTACAATAGTTACACCAACGCCCCTCTTTACTAGGCTTAGGAGGAAAAGACCTTGGTGGTGGCTTAGCCGAGACCATAGCAGATCCATCAGTGGGCTCAGAGTTAGGAGTTGGAGTAGTAACTTTAGATGAGAGCATAATAGATCCTTCGGACACTTTGGTATCCATCATGACAGTCCTGCGACTTTCTTCACCCCTGACAGTGTGAAAAACTTCAGAAAGAGGAGGTAATTTTTCCTTACCAAGAATTTGAACCCGAATAGGGTCATACTCTGAGTTGAGCCCACAAAGAAAATCAAAAATCCAACTTCTTTCAATAGAGGTGGCCAGAGTGGCTGCATCCTTGCTACTTGATGCTCTCCGGCAAGTATACCGATCGCACAAGTAATAAAATGATAAGTAAAGTTCGTCTCCACAGGGATTGGGATTGAATATCAAATAAATTTTCTCTTAAGGAATGGAAGATTTTAAATAGGGTTTTTGACAAATATTGTCAATTTGAGTAAAATTGTAATCTGAAAATAAAAGCACTTGTTTTTGTATTTTTGTTTTGATAAATAAAACAATAAAAATGAAAATTGATTTGTAAAGAAGATGAGAAAAGCATTGTAGTCAGGATTCATTCACCAAATGATCCCCGCTTTTTACTCCGGATTGATTTACAATAATTATTTATATAATCACTCAGATAAATTATCCTCTAAAAAGAGTTAATAGTTAACCCTCAATTCCTTGCAAGGTTAACCCTTTAATCCCATGAGAAACCCCAATTCCTTGCAATGTTTCTCATGGGATCAAGCAATGGGCGCGATAATTTAAGCATCTGCAATCGTATACACGTCTATTCCTAGCACGTATACAGATTGTTATTTTACCCCCTTTCGAGATCAAAACCCCAATATTCCTATCTAGGATTTTGATCCTCAGAATATCCCCAACTATCAGATTGATCAAATCTAACAAAGGGAATATAAAATTCGCATAGAGTAAAAATAAAGATAATTATATAAACCAAAAATCACAAATCAATCCTTCGTTTCAAGGGTTCACATATGGATCGTGACCCTGACTACAATAAAAAGATCTAGCCAATCAACATACTGATCGCTGATCTAAAATTCAACATAAACTAAAAATAAAAGAGAAAGAAAAAGAAGAAGAATATGAAGAACGAAGAACGCGAAGAACTCCACAACTGCCCCTTTCTTCTCCCGGTCCAGATCTGAATCAATGGAATGGTGGAGGACCACCCTTTTTATACTTGAGTTTCTGGGCGTGGTCCATGTGATGTTGCGTGTATAGATAAGGATGACACTTCAGCGTGATGTAATGCTGACAATGCATCCTATCTTTATTTGCTGCAGTGCCAGCTGTGCTTTGACTCAGCGCTTTGATTGCAGATTCTTTCCTTAATTGCTTCAGCGCTAATTGAGGATAGTTTGAAATGTGATGTAATGAGCTTTAAATGCTGATCCTTGTGATGTTCCTCTCAAAGTGTCTAGATCTGCCTCCCAATTTCTGAGTTCCACCTTCGGGTTTTGTGAAAAGTTCTATTTACAATACTCTTTTTTCTTCGCACAACACAATAATTCTTTCCCGAAAATGTCGTGAAACGTATAACTGAAGATTTAATTAAAACTTATTACGTAACTGAAGAATTAAATTAAAACTTATTACGTAACGTAAGAATTTAATTAAAACCAGTTTTGAATTCAAATTTTGAATTCAAAATTTCACTTCTTTTTCCTGTAAAAACACAACTAAAATGTGCATATTATTGACATACAAAGAATCAACATAATTAGCAAATATGTATTTAAATTGCTCTCTTATGACTCAATTCTTGTCAATTTTAAGACAGAAAAATCACACTTGCCAGAGGCACATCAAACCATTCCCAGATTTAAACGTTGCTGTCCCCAGCAATGTAAAAGACTTAATCCAGGAAATATTCACTTAATCCAACATAACAATCATAGACACTATCAGATACAATATGCCATGCATGCCTGACTCAATATCATGAACTTCCAATAATGCCATCAGCTTCTTAAATATATAAGTCTACATTGATTACCCCTCACACAGATAAATAATGTTCACTCAGCACTCAGTGTTTAAGGGTATCATGAGCACTCAATTACTCAAAGCTATAACACTACCATATGCTTGATTATATTCTCAAAAATTCTTAAAATTGAAAAATCAAACACATGCATCAATTGATCAAAAGGACTTCACAGGTTGTAACTTGGCCGGGGTAATAGGTAGGAAAATTTGGATAGTAGCTCAAACAACCAAGAGATTGAAAAATGATATTATTTCACTTTTAACAGATTCAATCAATTGTTTTGCTCCACTAACATTCCCACAGAATTTCAGGAATTAATTCCTTTTAACCACCTTTTACTCTTTTCTTTTTTTCTTGCTTTCTTTTCTTTTTCTCTTTTTCATTTTGCCCTTTCTCTCTTTTTTTTTTTTTTTTTTTTTTTTGGCATAGATGATTTTTTTTTTTTTTAATACCTTAATTACTTTTCCATTTTGGAGCTTACCTCAATTTGTTTATTTTATTTTCAACACATTCAATGATTCAATCTCAATCAAGGTAAGTCACGAAAAATGGATATAGGCTAAGCCATCAATCAGGCCACAGGTCATTTATCAAGAATTAAGTTCAGGCTCAAAGGGCTAGCAAGGGAAAATCTCATACAGGTGGGTTATTTTGGCCAATAGCAAATAAGAACAAAATGCCTTTATCATATCAATCAATGCATGCATAATAGAGAAACAAATCAAGTTCTAGAATATTATAACAGTGAGACCTCTCAACAAAAATTTCAGTGTTTAGGCTCAAAACCTCACAGCTATGGTATCAATGCAGATTCAAGACAATTGACTTCAGACATTATCAGAATTCACAATCTTAACTCAGACAAACGAGCAATCATGCAATCCAATTATGCCTATGCAATGTTATGCCAGAAAGTCATACAATATATTTCCTAAAATTCAATCATGTACATTAACAAGATAAGCACATTTAAACCTGGGATAACACACTTTCTTCTTCTTCTTCTTTTTTTTTTTTATAGCACACAAAATAACTAAGAAAATTAACAGAGTTAGAATATCTCCCCTGATAGAAGAATTACAGTTCTAAGGTGCAAGCCAACCATTCCCAGATTTAGAGCATTGTTGTCCTCAGCAATAATTAAACCCCAAGAAGGAAAAAAAATCCTGCACAATAGAACAAATAGTGGCATATAGAAGAAACTATAATGCACACATTAAAACATCAGAGAAAAATATACCAACACAAAATAACTTAAAAATACGAAACAAAAAAAATAAACTAATATACAAGATCTCCATCAGCAAGGAGATAAGATCAGCCCTCCATGTCATCCCCCTCAGCAGTGTGGGATGACTCAGCAAATGAAGGGTCTGGTGGTACTGGTTGCCTTGGGGTATGGGACCACCATTCCCAGATTTGATCCAAACCATGGATCCATGTTAAGAATTCTTTGAAACTTTGATTTTTCCGAGAGATAGAGTCTCGGTGTCTCTTGTCAAATTTCAGCTCCCGGTATCTCTTCCAACTTGTATCAAAGAATTTCACTACTTCCTTTCTTCTTACCTTCTTCTTTGTAGGAGTACGTCTCCTTTGGGGTTTCCTCCCATGTTTGTCATCATCCTCATTGAGAATTTTGTGGGTATGGGAAGAAGGATCTTTATCCTTCAAATCAGTCTCTCGTTCCTTCAGTGCTTCAATCACCGCCTCCTTATTACCCCAGAAGATATCTTTTAGGGTTTGAGGAGGCTCCTTCAATTCAAATTTTGAGGCACTATCTTCTTTGTCCTCTCCTTTCTTTAAAACATCAAGATTAAAACAATCATCTTTGGGAGAAGAATGTTTTATTGAGTCAAAGACGTTGATGGTAACGGCCTCATCATTCATTCTTAGCTCAAGCTTCCCGTTTTCAACATCAATCAATGCACGAGATGTAGCTAAGAAAGGTCTTCCCAATAGAAGAGGCATCTCTTTTTCTTCCCCCATATCAAGTACCACAAAATCAGCAGGAAAGATGAACTTGTCCACCTTCACAAGAACATCCTCAATGATTCCACTAGGTTTCCTTAAAGATCTATCAGCAAGTTGAAGAGAAACCATAGTGGGTTTTAGTTCCGTGATCCCCGAAGATTTGCAAATAGAAAGAGGCATCAAATTAATGCTCGCCCCAAGATCACATAGTGCCCTTCTGATTTTTGTATTACCAATTTCAATGGGAATGTTGAAGCTTCCGGGATCACGAAGCTTAGGAGGATATTTTCTTGTAAGGATAGCACTGCACTCCTCAGTAAGTGCTACAGTTTGGCACTCTTGTAACTTGTGCTTCCTTGACAAAAGATCTTTCATAAATTTAGCATAATTTGGCATATTGACCAAAGCTTCAGCAAATGGAATATTAATATGAAGCTTTTTGAAAAGGTCCAAGAACCTGCCATAATGCTTTTTCTGATCATCTTGTTTGAATCTTTCAGGATATGGTGTAGGACCACCCTTTTTATACTTGAGTTTCTGGGCGTGGTCCATGTGATGTTGCGTGTATAGATAAGGATGACACTTCAGCGTGATGTAATGCTGACAATGCATCCTATCTTTATTTGCTGCAGTGCCAGCTGTGCTTTGACTCAGCGCTTTGATTGCAGATTCTTTCCTTAATTGCTTCAGCGCTAATTGAGGATAGTTTGAAATGTGATGTAATGAGCTTTAAATGCTGATCCTTGTGATGTTCCTCTCAAAGTGTCTAGATCTGCCTCCCAATTTCTGAGTTCCACCTTCGGGTTTTGTGAAAAGTTCTATTTACAAGACTCTTTTTTCTTCGCACAACACAATAATTCTTTCCCGAAAATGTCGTGAAACGTATAACTGAAGATTTAATTAAAACTTATTACGTAACTGAAGAATTAAATTAAAACTTATTACGTAACGTAAGAATTTAATTAAAACCAGTTTTGAATTCAAATTTTGAATTCAAATTTTGAATTCAAAATTTCACTTCTTTTTCCTGTAAAAACACAACTAAAATGTGCATATTATTGACATACAAAGAATCAACATAATTAGCAAATATGTATTTAAATTGCTCTCTTATGACTCAATTCTTGTCAATTTTAAGACAGAAAAATCACACTTGCCAGAGGCACATCACTACACTTCATCTTCAAGCTTTGGTATTGATCATGCTCAATCCACAATGCATTCAAAATGCCATAATACTCTGTCACAGAGGAAGAGCCTTGCTTGGTAGAAAAAATCTTATTCCTCAGATCATAGCAGGTGGCAACATCTTGCTTCATTGAGTAAGTCTGTCTAAGAACATTTCAGATCTCAAGAGCAATAGGTAAGAACATGCAATGTTGACTAACCTCAGGAGTCATAGAGTTCCATAGCCACGTCATAATAAGAGAGTCTTCATCATCCCTGCCAGCAAATTGGCAGGAACAGGTCCTTCAAGATGAGTAATTTTACGACACCCTTTAAGGATGGTACGAACAAGCTGGGAACATTGCAAATAATTCTTCCCATTAAGACGGTAATTCTGATGAAAAGGAGGAAGGTCATTTGGAGAAAGAATAGCCATCGAGCGTGAACTAGATGATTGTCTGGTTGGAGTGTCTTCAACGTCTGACATAATAAGGGCTTGAAAAATGTTTCAGTGGCCGATAGCGATAAATTTCTCTTCTGTTTCTCTTCTTTTTTTTTTTTCTTTTTTTATGAACAGTACCAATGAACAGTGCGCGTGAACAGTACCGTGAACAGGGCTTTTTTTTTTTTAGATGTTCCGGTCGTCTGATGAAAAAGAAACCTACGTAGAATGATAAATCTGAGAAAATGGAGTGAAACTGGGGCCTTCGCGGTCCAAAAAGTCCCCAGAAATTTTTTTCCGGTGGCGGCAGCGTTGTGCAGCAAGAGGCAAATAGGGTATGGTTTTTAAAGGCGGTGATTTGCGGAAGCAGAGCCCTCAGAATCGAGAGCTCTGATACCAATTAGAAAAGAAGTTTTTGTATATATATATGAGTTTTATTAATATCATGTTAAAGGAGATAAGTTATCTCATATTATAGAGACAAACTTGTGGGCTCCATCACTTGAAAAAATAAAAAAAAAAGAAAAGAAAAAGGTGGCACGGTTATCGAAGGGTGTGTAGGAGAAAAAACTTATCTTATGTAGCATGAAAATAGTTTTTTCCATAATTGAATTGTATAAAATCTGTATAAGAGCTCTATATATAAAGAGTACTGAAAGATCTAATGGGCGAAGTCCAAAATACACTTCTAGAGTATTCTAGCTATTACAAATAAATAGATAAAATACTAATTCTAATATTTACAACAGATATGATCCTGAAATGGATGGCCGAATTCTTTTGGGGAGGGTAGATTGCACTCAAGACGGAGACTTATGCAGGAGGTACCTTTTTTTTTTTTTTCAACTGAATTCAGTTTCTTAGTTTCAGCTGTTTTAGTTATATCCTTCCCTTAATCTTTCTGTCTTATTAATTGAAATTTTGTTTTCTATTATCTATAATTTTGGTCTGAGTTTTTACCTTGGATAAAAGTACTGAGATAAGATAACTATGAAGGCTATGACACTGATAAACTTGGATTGGGGAAAAACAGTGATGTCAGACTTAAACTTTGTTTTGGTGGAAAAAGACCGGAAAGAAAGTTAGAGGAAAGAAAAACACGGTACCAATTTGGTTCTCACCAGAGTTGAGGCATTGGGGAGTGCAAAAAAGTGATATGTAGTGGTTAGAAAAAACCTGATTGTCTTTTTTATCCTTGTTAATGTGTAATTTTAATCAATTTGGGATAGACTACTTAAAGTCTATTAAGGCAGTGCGATTGGGTTTTCAAAATGGATATATGATGCTAATAATACTATAAGTGTATCTTTATACCAAAAAAGAAAAGAAAATTCATAGGAGTATTCAAACCCTTTTAAATGTTGAAATCAAATGTATATTGTATCTGCCACAATATATCAACTAATAAGCACTGATTATTAAGCAGACGGTGTCTAAAGTGAAATTTTGCGTAAACTATTTATTTTATTACTTATTTTACTAAGCTCTATAAAAAGTAAACTTCTATAATTTTCAAGATGTGTTAACTTGAATAAAAGATAGAAACAAATGAATACCAAAAAAAAAAAAAGATAGAAACAAAAGTATTGAGGCATACACATTTGGGATGTATTTTCTAATTCATTAATACTTAAATCAAGAAATTTACAATGTATTGCTTTTTTTTCCTCTGATTTTCTTCTCACCCAAAAGAATGAAGAAAAATTGCATCCTCTATATTTTCCACTCTTTCTTTTTCCTTTCCTTTCTCTTCCTCGTCTCGTCAATTGCAGTGTTAGGATTAGCTTTGTGCATATACTTTGACACAATTATTCTACTTAATTCTAATATCATTTAGCTTTTGTTAATGAGAGCAAAGAAAATAAGGGAAATAAATACAAGGAATGGAGGAAGAAGAAAATCATTTTCTTGTATCTCAGATTTGATAATCAAATGAAGAGAAAAATTTCAAATTCACCCATTAGTTTTTGTTGAGGTGTTTGGGAAGCAGAAATGTATAATTTTGAATACCGTACCTAAATCTTCTATTTTTCTCTTCACTTTTTATTGAGTAGAGATTTTTTTCTGAAATTTAGGTTATATATTTTCATTTTATTTCATTATTCCTAAAGGGCAAACCGGAACAGTGGTAAAGTTGTTCCTTTATAACTGAAAGGTCATGGGTTCGAATCAAGGAAACAATCTCTTTACCCTTATGCAAGGGTAAATTTGCGTACAAGGATTTCCTCCACCCCACTAGTCAGATTTAATTATTTAAGAGGAAGTGGTTTTGGTTTTATTCCTAAGTTCCTCTTTGTTTCCCAAGCAACGTAATATGACTTTCTCCTCTATCTTTCTTGTTCCTCCAAAACTATTCCCTCCACCTTCACCCTTTACAAATGAAATTTTGGTTTTGTAGATTTTCTCCTACATACCAAATATTTCACAAGAAATGCATCGATTAAAACAGTTGAAACTACATCTTTGATTTTTACCAGAAATTGGACACATTAGAAATGCATGTTGCTTTCTCCTTAGTTTTTTTAATATATTCAATCCTTTGCCCATGCTTTGCATTTATCATTGCAGACAGGAATTATGTCCAGTTATAATTGTTTCAAAATTATGTATTGTTACAAACAAATTTCATGAAATAGGTTTATAGATATGCTTCGCGTACTACGGAGATGGAGATGAGCTTTAAACATGCTTATTAAGTTGAGCATGATTGAAAGTACACATTTTTCATTGTAATTTGATATTTTCTTTTTGTAATTTTTGCTATTTTTCTCGTCATTTTCCATCCGTGCCTCTCCTTTTGCTATTTATCTGTACCTTGTTATTGATATCCAGGCATCACATACAAGGGTATCCATCAATCCGTATCTTTCGTAAAGGAAGTGATGTCAGGTAATAATACAAAATTTCTTTTTTTTATTTACGTTTCATTTTTGTGAAATAATCAGTGTGCACTCATCTGCTTATCCTTTTTGGGGTATCGTGTGATTGTTTATTGGCTTGATTATATTACATTTTCTCACGAGTATGATATTTGGTTTTTTCTTTTTTCTTTTTTTTTATATATTTTTATAATTTTTTCCTTTCAAAGACTTAAGATTGAATAATGGTATATTGAATAATTGTTATAATGTACAATAGTTCTTTGTTTAAAGAGACTAAAAAACCTAATGGGTTAAGCTCACAAGATGTGGGACTATTCTGTTATATACACTGAAGTATTCTAACAACTACTCTAACAAAGAATTATGGGAACGATCATAAAATCGTGTCAAGAATGGGAATAGTGATGCAAGTCCAATAGTAAAAACCGAAGCTGTGGGTGGATGTAAGGATGCATATATTGGAATAGGTAGATCAGCTTAATGTTTTAAGAAAGATCATATGGGATGAGTCCTGACCTATTAGTAGTAATGAAATGTGAGTTGGGGCTGTCACGGTACTTTCCTCCATGAATTTCCCAGTGAATCAATTTATGTGTAGGCAATGTCAATTCTATTTCAATGTGGTTCTCCTTGTATTCTATCTATCTCAAATGATTTTCTGCAAAATCTACTTGATCAATATCTGGATATGTTCATTCTTCATATTGTACACCTCTTTGGCGGTTTAGCTTGTGATTGTGTTTTTAAAGTTTTGGATTTCTAATATATATAGTCTTTTCGATCTTTTTCCTATTTCAGAAGTGACCATGGACATCATGATCATGAATCCTATTATGGAGATCGTGATACAGATAGCCTAGTCAAGGTAAACATTATATTTAGTTTAAATTAGCATAGTTTAAATCAAGGTTAACTTAAAAAGTGTTTAATTAATGCTTTTAAATGTAATTAAACGTCACTGCTTAAAGAGTTCAATATGCCTGAGATGAAATATCTCCACTGCAGACAGCGGAGAATTTAGTGGCATCTATCCCTGCAGAGTCTCATAAGCTAGCTTTGGAGGATAATTCCAGTGTTACAGAGAATATAAAAAGACCAGCACCATCAACAGGGGGATGTAGAATTGAAGGATATGTGCGTGTCAAGAAGGTAAACTCCCATAAGATGATATTAAACTTTTACTGCAATGTAGAAAAACTCCTTTGTTGCTTGCTAGTTTTCAGATGTGAGGATGAACTAAAGTTATTCGCACTGCCCTGGAAATAAAGGATACCTTTCCAAGCTTATTTTTATATTGGCTTTTTCTTTTAATAGAATAAGGAAATAAGGAATATGGAATGACCTCCTATTCTTTTCTTCTTCTTTTTTCATTTTTTTTTTCTTTTTCGGATTTTAAATGTATGCTGAATTTGAAGCTGTTTCGCAATCTGCAGGTTCCAGGGAACTTGATCATATCAGCTAGATCCGATGCCCATTCCTTTGATGCTTCTCAAATGAACATGTCCCATTTCATAAACCATTTATCTTTTGGAAGGCACGTGTCACCTAGGGCCATGAGTGATGTGAAGCGCTTGATACCTTATGTAGGTAGCAGCCATGACAGGCTGAATGGTCGGTCATTCATCAATACTCGTGATTTAGGAGCAAATGTTACTGTAAGTCAACACTTCACATAAAAACTTCTAATTTGGTATTTACTTTTTTATTTGAGCATCGACTTTTTATGGCTGGTATCAGCATATTTGATTGTTAGTGGACAAGTTATATTGAGTTGCATCTCCAAGAGTAAGATGCGATAAATAGCATGGATGTCCAGGGCTTGATGTAGTTTTGATTCTATAATACCTTATATCCTACTTGAAAATAGATACCATATAACATTGCGGCAACATTTTAGGATAATCTTGGGCCTTTCTCCTCTGCCTGGCCCTTCTATATTGATTAGGATAATGCTTATTTTATTTTTTTCAGTGGCTCTCTTAGAAAGTTTTCAATTAAAAGTAGTTTTGGTCCCAAAATAAGCTAATCTTATTCTTAACACACTTAATTCATATAGAGAATAATTTTGATACATTACAGAGTGCTTCTAGACTTCTACAATAACCAGCACAGAAATCAACAAAAGCTTTGCTCCTTATGCATGTTGAAGTTACCGTCACAAAAAGACCTATCTAACCCCTGAATCTTCTCAACTGATAGTTTCACTATTTAAAATTTGTGAAATTGTTGGAACTAATTTTGTTAGGGTTATTATCTTGTATGCATTCCTAATCTCTGTTTGAAGCACCCAGAAGGGTGACAAATGGAAAGGAAGCAACATGGAGTGGAGGCAATAAAACCATTTCGAAGTTCTCTCATTAGGTGTTAGTCATAATACAACTCCTCACTAATACAAGCTTTTATCATTAATTGACTTCGATGATCATGGTTATATCTTTCCGTATGGATGCTGATAACTACAGAAAGATGAGCATCTCTGATGCGTGGAGATCTTTGTAGTCAAAATGCTACACATTGACCTGATATCTGTCTCTGCAGATAGAGCATTATATTCAGATAGTTAAAACAGAGGTGATAACTAGAAAAGATTATACATTAGTTGAGGAGTATGAGTACACCGCGCACAGCAGTGTGGCACAGAGTTTACATATTCCCGTTGCTAAGTTCCATCTTGAGCTCTCCCCCATGCAGGTCTGTGTATTGAGATTATAGATTTGAATGTGTTTCTGCTTTCATTTTTTATTTCTTGTTGGTTTACTGTGTTTGTTTCTGTGAGCAGGTCCTAATAACAGAAAACCAGAAGTCTTTTTCACATTTTATTACAAATGTCTGTGCTATTATTGGGGGTGTTTTCACGGTTTGTACTCAGATATTGTGATTCTATACTTGTATTATCCACCATTTGTATTGTTGACTAGTCTTCTCTTTGGTTTCAGGTAGCTGGAATTATGGACTCGATTCTGCACAATACAATTAGAATAATGAAAAAAGTTGAGCTTGGCAAAAATTTTTGATAGATAGTTGAAAATTTTATCTAGGGCAGGGCTCTTGATTTTGCTAGACCCACTTTATGGAGGTCTTTTGGTAGATTGTTATCTATAGATATGCTATAAAACATAAAAAAAAAATGTAATTTTTGAGTTTTTATCTCGGTAATGGTCATTACATGGATTGTGAGCTCCATAAATGATCCTGTATTTGACTCCACTAAATTTTTGTACTTGTTTATGATCGAAAAAAAAATGTTGCAATGATATAGGATGATTAATAATTTTGAATGCAAAATTGGAACTAATCGTAACTTTAGTCAGCTTTTTGCACATAATAATATATAGGACGGCTTCCTTTGGGATTCATTCTGTTAAATTGCTCTGGGCCATAATAATGTGTTTTCTCAATTGAATTTTCATGTTGTGACTCAACTAGTGTAGGCTCCATTTTATTAAAAAGGAAAAGAAAAAAAAAATGTTTGCACGTAAATCGAAGGATCTCATGCTAACATGAAAAAATATTTTTCCTTTCTCAATTCATCCATTGTTTATTTCAGTGTTCTTTGTGACGAATATGGTGAAAATGACGAATTTTATTTGCTTTTACGCTGCGACATCCGCATTCCCTTTCTAATTGTGTGGAAGGAGAAAGGGAGGAACTAAATAAGTGCGGTGATGCTCTCGTTTTTTTTTTTTTTTTTTAGAAAGAAACACCTTTTTACTTTGTTGTGTGAGCGAAATGAAGTCGAATAGCAATTTTTTTCAGGGGTGGGGTGGGTAAGGCCGTAAGGCGGAAAAATCTATTGTACTAAGGTGCAGGTGTATTGTGCCAACAAGAATGTGTCATATACCAGATAAGAAAAAAAAAAAAAATTAACTTTTATACTTTATATTATATTATAGTGGAGGAATATTCTTACTACCAAATTTTTTCACTACCTATCTAATCACCATTGGATTAATATTTTCTCTCTCTCCATTAGATTAATATTTTCTCTCTCTCCATAAATTTTTTAGCATCTCTCCATTGGATCAATATCTTCTCTCTCTTCATAAATTTTTTTAGCATTCTCTCTTTGATCCAATGATGATTAGATCGGTAATAAGTTTACTGGAAAATTTTGATACTCCAAATATCCTCCCCCTATATTTTATACGGTAAATGCTCTCAGGTACGGCATTAGTCTCAGAGAGGCCCGGTGGGATAAATTTTTCCCGGTGGGAGGGCTTTCTTAGGTGGTCCCATACTTTATATTATATTTCATAGTGTAGATGTTCTCTGTTACTTTATATTATCTTTCGTTGTATTTTTTTTTTTAACAGAACTTTCATTATTTTCTGATTTGACTATTGTTAATGGTTGGAGACATGCATTACGCAAACTTCTTGAGCCCCTTGTAAATTGAGAGCACGTTAGATGGAGAAGGAAAAAGAAGTCCTAATGAAAAATCAAACTTCTAACATCAACATCACATCCAAGTAAGTTTTTGAGCCCCTTGTAAATTGAGCTACAACGTCATCCGCACATTATCTTCTGTTTCATTATTCGATAACAAATTAAGCACCGAAATTGCAAATGTCTGACATATTTACTGGCTCAATGTTTCATAAAGATAGTTTTATTTATTTTCAAGCTCAAAGTATAGAATATTCCCACACCATCAAGTCAGAAGCAAACAAAAGGGTAACATATTGTAAGCTTTTTTTCTCAAATACCAAACATTGTACTAACTTTGGACCAAAGACCATGTTCAATAATACCGAACTCAAAGTATAGTAGGAATCCATAAATTAAAAAAAAAAAGAAAAAAAAAAGTAGAAAATTATACTCAATCACTCATATATATACTCACTCCACTTAGAAAGATAAAACAAGAACAGAAGCCATGAATGCTCCAACAGAACCAGCAAAGGTGACCAAGATTGAAGAAGCAGCACTAGGAGGAGGTTCACTAACTGGAGCTGAAGTTGGGTTATTCCCCGCAGTCCCTGTTGGTGGAGATGGAGCTTCTTGCTGAGTAGGTGATGGAGTCCCCACAGTAGGTACAAGTGGAGATGGAACCTGTTGCAGAACTGGTGCTGGTGCAGGAGCTAATTGCTTTGTTGACAATGAGGGTAAGGGAGAAGGAGAAGGAGAAGCAGTGCTGGTTTGGTT
The DNA here is from genome assembly GCA_032173675.1 of Gastrolobium villosum. Lineage (NCBI taxonomy): Eukaryota > Viridiplantae > Streptophyta > Magnoliopsida > Fabales > Fabaceae > Gastrolobium > Gastrolobium villosum. Next base: position 38,265 of record JAVKPL010013756.1, on the reverse strand, counting down.
GGTGTTTGAGTTTCTGTTGTTCCTTTCAGCCAGCACAATCACCACCAGCTTCTCATTCTTGAGACAGCTATTTTTGTTTCCACTTATGAAAAATTGAGGCCCTGATTTATTGAGTTTGATGACTGTGTGGCCGTCAGAGAATTTTTCAGTATTTGCATCAGTGTTGCAACTGGCATAGTCTTGGCTATTTACTTGAATCACTGAGTCTTGGCCAGAAGTGTAATTGAACACTGCAATTGATATATACTCATATATGTAAATTGAAATATAAGTCCACTTTTTTACTTCATAAAGAAAATCTGAATGATTATATCATTTCACATGCTACAAAGTTTTAAGGGGTCGAACGAACCGGAGCAGTGATAAAATTGGGGTCGAACCGGAGCAGTGATAAAATTGGGGTCGAACCGGAGCAGTGATAAAATTGGGGTCGAACCGGAGCAGTGATAAAAATAGGGTCGAACCGGAGCAGTGATAAAAATGGGGTCGAACCGGAGCAGTGGTAAAAATGGGGTCGAATCGGAGCAGTGATAAAGTTATTTTTTTCATGACCAAAAGATCAATCCAGAAAACAGCTTCTTTACAATTATGCAAGGATAAAACTGAGTATAAAGATTACCTCCACCACACACCCCACCGGAGCAGTGATAAAGTTATTTTTTCATGACCAAAAGATCATGGATTGAATCCAGAAAACAGCTTCTTTACAATTAACAATTATGCAAGGATAAAGCTGAGTATAAAGATTACCTCCACCCCACACTCGCTAGTAATCGGGTTTAACCGGAAGTGATTTACTTACTACAAAGTTTTAATATTCTAGTCAGCCACAACACAATGTTTCCATCCTTTGCTCACTATTACATTATGCTCCAAAAATCTCACTATATATTTTGTAACAAAATACTTAATTCCATAAATCAAAGTAAAAATATGTCATTTAATTTAGACATAGTTTAATGCATGCCACTTTTTTTTATGAAGACATATATAGGATTGAATAAGAACTCACCTAGGGAATCTCCTATTTGAAATCTGCTCTTCTCTGCCCATTGATTGTAGGGGTTGGAATTGGGGTCACTTGGAACACTCCAACCCTTTTGGCCCCCAACTATGAATTCATAGGCATCACCCTTGTGCACCAATAGCAGGAGACAGAACAAGCCCAAGACTGGAACTACTTCATTAGACCTTAAATTGATGATAGCCATTGGAGAGAATCAATGAGGAACTGAGAAGGTGCAAGTGGGTTTTCCAACCAAAATGCTTGAAATGTTGAAGCTAGAGGAATGCAATAAACTGAACCATCATCGGGGTTTTTGTAGGTATAAAATCTTAAAAACTGTGGCAGGGAAGCTTTTGAAACTTTTTCTTATTCTCTCCTCTCTTTGGGTGTTTACTTTGATTCCGGTGCAAAGCATAAGTTCTATTTCATTGTTAAGAGTATGAGTCTTTGAATCTTTCATCTTTCATATAATAAATAACTTCATGCCTTTGGTTTATAAACGTTTTTTATTTACACAAAAAAATTTAAGTATAGCCAATTAAGATTATGTCGTTTCGATGTTTAAATATGTTACTAGCCTCGACGAAGATGACCTTCTAATGTCTCAAGAGAAGCTTTTCCAACTTCTAGCCGTTACTGGAATATTAATATAATGCTTTTATCTTCGCAGCAATGCTGATTAATGATGTGTTACCATTCTTTTATGGTGCCTCCTATACGTTGTAGATTAACACTATGCAAGCATTTTTCTATGCATGCTACCTTCTTTATTATCTCTTCGTAAATTTCATGGACTTTTTTCATTGATGTGAATTTTTAACGTAAGATCCACTCCACTCCCCTCAAACATAACGTCTTAGTCCATATTTCTCATAATTACATCAATCATAAAATTTGAATTAATAATATTTTGCTAAACCATTCTATTTGGGCTACTCTATTTACTGAAAGTAGTCCTCTAAATACGTAGGCCGCCTTCTAATGCGTTTGGGCTTTGTTGCTAACCGGTTCAGTGGCTTTGGGCTGCACCAGTCTCCCCATTGTTTGGCTACAAGGTTAATTTTTTTTAATATAAAAAGTTTAAGTGAGGTTACACGCCGGTATCCTATGTAGCACCGATACTGACACGTGACACTACGACACGACACTCCGACACGTTAGGACAAACTTATAATATTCATCAATTTTATAAAGAAACATAAGATATCCCAAATATTTATGTTAAACTCAATAAAATGGTAATCATAATCCATCGACACTCCGACAGGACAAACTTATAATATTCATCAATTTTATAAAGAAACATAAGATATCCCAAATATTTATGTTAAACTCAATAAAATGGTAATCATAATCCATCGAATCTAATAGTTGGAACTAAAACTCAACACAACGAAACCTTTGAACTTTTATTTTTGAATTTCTATAACGTGTGTTGGAGTGTCGGGAAACTTTTATTTTTGAATTTCTATAACGTGTGTTGGAGTGTCGGGAAGTGTAAGAGAGTAAGGAAGTGTCGAACACTACAAGTCAGGATTTTTGAAGTGTCGGTGCTTCATAGCTGGTATCTCATTAGGGTCGAAGAAGATCCCTTCTGAAAATACTTTTAACCAATAAAATCCTTGTATCAAGGAGCAAGATTTGAACTCATGCCCTTATGGGATATGAACCAAACTTTTAACCAGCTATATCCAAATTGATTAATTTCTTTTCGAAGGTAAGTATTTGTTTTGAGTAAAATACATTTTGAGAGAGATTTAGACCTCTATGTTACATGTAAAATTGGACCATATAAAATTAAATACGTGACCTGAACTGCACGTCATGTTCATTGAATGCTCAGTCTGTTGCCGCGTAAAAGCTTGGTCAGCAGACTCTTGCTCAAGACCAAGTCTCACGGTGATTTTTTACCTAACAAAAATACCAAATCATGCTCCAATAATTGCAATTGCAAATTACATAATAAGAAAGTAAACGAAAAAGGTATTTTTGGTAAGAGATTGTGGTTGTCTAAATATACGATTCAGTCATAAAAAAAATGTTATTTGTATTGTTTGAAAAGGCATGTAACTACAAAAAAATTTGTTTATGAACCAATGTGGTCCAGGTTCATTTTTCATAAACCAATGTGTATAGATGAAAATTTTCTTAGACAAAAACAACACAAATTACATCTTTCATAGACCTATCAACGCAGCAAGAATGTGGTCCAAGTTTTTCACCACTTTTTGGATAGATGCTAAAATACTATGAGTTAAGATATTCTAACTACCAAAAACACTTATTACTAACTTACTACCCATCACATCACCATTGGATCAAAGAGAGAGATTGTTAAAAAAAATTTGAAGAGAAAGAAAATATTAATCTAATGGTAATAAGATAGATAATAAAATGGTAGTGAAAATTTTTAATAGTTAAAATATCCGTCCTCAAATTCTATTTATAACCTGATGACCCAAATCCATCCAACCTAAAATCACGGGGTTGATTCATGGGATTGATTCGGTTTGTGGATCGAACAATATAATTATGTTTAATCGAATCTTTACCTCACTTGTTCCCATATTTCGGTTTCAATTTTATTTTTTTATTATTTTCAAGGAAGAAATTGTATATTTATTTATTTATTTTCTTTTAGAATAACAAATACCAACTAAAAAAAACCTACACGCGCGCACAGATTACATAACAAAAACCGGTAAAAGAAAGTTACAAGAAGAATAAAGTTACTTTTCGTCGCAAACAAAAAATGATGTCCTCATTTTTGTCTTTTATAAAAAAAAAATCATATTAATTTTTTATAGGAATTAAATTTGATTTTCATTGAATTTCTGATCACAGTCTGCAAAAATTATAATTATAGAGGGACCAAGAATTGACTTTTTTTTTTTATAAGTGATGAAAGTGAAGACCATAATTATTTAGTATAGACCAAAAAAAAGCTTTGCTATTTAATAAACAAAAACAAAAACCAAAAAAAAGGGGTCGTGGGGTTTTGAGAATCTTGTCTTCCCATTCCACCCTTTTGACAGGGTATTAGTATTAATTACTAGCTTACTCAAACATCATCATCACTAATTCACTATCAACCAACCTTACCCCACAACGCTATATCTTCTACCTAATAACCAATTACAAAATAAAAAACTAGTTTTTGGGTTCTATGTAGTTTTTTTTTTTTTTTTTTGGAGCTGGGTCCCCTTTGAATTCTTCAGTTGACAAGTTTTTGTTGCTGGGTTTGCTTGATCTGTTAAAAGGGGTCCAGCTCCTGTGTCCTGGCAAGGATTATTGATACCAAAAATCATTGCTTTTTCTTTCACTGTGTTTTTCTTTTTTTCCTGAGAGTTCTTTTGTTTGTTTGGGATGTGGAGAGATCCAGGAGTTCCAGCTGACACTTTCTATGAAACTCGCCCTGAGTGCACTGATGTTCCCATTACTCGATTTAAGATCAAGGTCTGTTTTTTTCCCCATTTTTTTTTTTTTTTTGATTTAATATATATTTGTTTGGTATTGAGAATCTTAATCTGGGTATCTTTGATCATTGGTGAATAAGAAGTATTGGGTTGATGGAAATTGGTCTTGGTCTTTTATGACCAATGCATGTCAATATGATGTGTGTGTGTGTGTGTGTGTTAAATGGGTTGTTGACTTTCACAGAGTTGTCAGCAATGGTTTTGATGATGGGATTTTATCAAAAGGAAAAAAGTTTTGATTGTAGCTTTAGGGTAGTTTATCTTTTGCTTGTTATGAATTTTAAATTCAGTGATATCAAGGATCAATTTAATCAATGAAATTTGATTAAGTGACTGGAATTTATTATACAGAAATCACCATGTCAAAAATGCAAAGTTGAACGTAAATGTTATTGATTATATGATTTGTCCCCAGTTTTATAGATACAACCTGATTCTTATGCTAGTTTTATGAATTGGGGGCTCTTAATGAGTTAAATCATCAAGTGAAACTTGATTAAGTGAAAATCTAGACGTGTTCAGATTTCTATTTCACCATTATAATGCAGCATATGGAGTGGTTATTAATTGTTAGATTAGTTTAAACTTTTAAGAGAATTAAATCTGAGTATGGATAAAATACAATTGGTAATTTATGACGGATCATTACAAATACCAAATGAGTTCTTGTTGGGTTTTTATCTTGTAACACATTAAATAATATAAATCAATTAGATGATTCTGCACCTTAATACAAAAATTATATGCCTACAGCTGAGAATTTTTACATTTAATGGGATTGCCAATCTCGGATTTTTAACTTTTTTTATTACGTGGTGCAGGCTGGTAAAACACTAAGTGCAAGAAAATGGCATGCTGCATTCACTCAAGAAGGATATCTAGATATAGGAAAGACTCTAAGCCGAATATACCGAGGGGTAATTGCTTTTTTTATTGTTAAAATGCTGGTTCAATGTGTTTGAGGATATGGAATTAAGTCTGTCTCCTACTTTAAGTACTTTGTAGTCAGGTGCAATGGGGTACTCTAGTTTGTTGGAAAAACCTGAGGGAATCTGTCTTATGATATAATATGGGTGGAATTAACTCTTGGAATATAACTGAACTTGATTTTTTTATGGGTCTTATTTGGCTCTCTTTGGAACATGAGATCATAATACCATGGTTGGAAATCGCAGTGCATACAGACAACTAAGTATCAGTAATAAATCAGACTGGCCAAGTTCCAGGGAGTTGCAGATTTCAATATATCGTTGACTAGGATTAGATTGAAAGTCCTTTTTCGACGCATTTCAATATTTTATACACATTCTTCCTTTTTTTCATACTTATTTTTTCAGAAAAATACGTGTTTCTTTTGTTTTAATACTTAAACCTCTTGTAAGACTCATCATAGGCTGTATATTACCTATCTAAGATAATGATTACATTAAATATGGGAAAATATTGTGATGGGCCTGAAAGTGGTGAGCGGGTTAGTTAGTTTGTTAGGAAAATCTTCTAGAATATTCTTAGATGGAATAAAAGGAGAGGGAATGTGTGGAATGGGAAAGGCATGAATTCAGTATTGGTTTAGTGTGGAATTTGGGATCTCTTAGAGTCTAGGTTTGTTGATTCTAAGAGTGAGCTTGGGAGGTCCTTTTACTTGTAATTTTCTTTGTTATTTCTAGTGTATATCAGTGTTGTTGGTGATTATTACTGTAGTTTGCATTTCCTTGTCTTAGAACAATCTTGTAGGAGTTTATCTCCATTCTTTCATATCAATATAATACTGGTTCCATCATATTGTAGTGAGTATTATCATAAGAAAACTACTGCAGAGCATTTCTTTTTAATCTATGAATAATGAGGAAGGAACGGCAATTGTTGTTCACTTTAGATCTCCTTTTTGTTTTTCAGATGATGACTTTTGCCCATTAATAATTTCTGGTCTAATGTTCATTTTCTATGCTAGTTCCCTTGCATATATATGTACGCATAGAAATATGTGCTCATTGATAAATGACTGATGATAGTCGTATAAAGCTCTCCTATTGATTTATTTCATTCATATTTAATCTCTTTTTTTTGTAAATCTCATTCATATTTAATCTTATTCTTCATGATCTTGAGTAATGCATGTGATGTGCTGATCATATTATTGGTTTTCCATGCCTCTAAAAATTATTGAAGATTATGATTTGCTTACGTGCATGAGTGCAAAAAGATAAGTAATTGTCTATATGTATATGTTACTGTGGGTTGATGGTTAGTTTATTAAAATTTTCAATCCAGGGAGTCCATCCATCAATTAGGGGAGAAGTTTGGGAATTTCTACTTGGTTGTTATGATCCCAAGAGTACATTTGAGGAAAGAGATCAGATAAGACAGCGACGTAGGTAATTGTTTTTCCCATTTCATAATTGTTTGGTAAGAATCCTCTTTGTTCACCCTTATTACCACCACAGCAACCTAGAACAGTTAAAAAATTTATGGTTATGCACTTCTCTGTTGCTTGGTATTCCTTTTTAAATAAAATTACAGTACATATAATATGTCACCACATGCTTGATATGCCTTAAAAAATACAGTAAGAATTGCTTCCACATCATTTAAACAGGGATAATACAGAATACTTTTTTTAATTTAAAATTGCTGTTTCTGAATTCTAAATCTAATAGATTGTTAGTTGAGTATCACTTCTATGTTTATTTTGTCAGTATGCAATATGCCACATGGAAGGAAGAATGCCGCCAATTGTTTCCACTTGTTGGAAGTGGTAGATTTATTACATCACCTGTAATATCTGAAGATGGTCTGCCAATTCAAGATCCATTGGTTATGCCAGAAACAAATCCAGCCAAAGGATTGGTTGTGAATAGTTTAGATGCTGCAAATAATTTAGGAAAGGTGACAGACAAGAGAGTAGTCCAGTGGATGTTAACTCTCCATCAAATAGGTTTGTGAATAGTTTGTTTTCAATGCACTCTCTCCGTTATATGTTATATTTTTTTAGACAAATATAGCCCGAGTTTTAGGCAGAACCCTGACTGCAATTATTTTCTTCATAAATCCATTATGCCTAAAATGCATTATTGTACAAATGCAATTTGATTTGTACAGCATGAATTAAGTGGCTTTGATTTCCTTAAATGGGTAAGAATGCTTATCTTTTGAAGTTTTTCTCATGTAGTAAGATAAAATCCTATCAACATAATATAATTCACATGGTGAATGACCCTTTTCTTGTACATAATACATTTCAGGTCTTGATGTGGTTCGCACTGATAGGACATTAGTTTTTTATGAGAAGCAAGAAAATCTGTCAAAACTATGGGATATTCTTGCTGTTTATGCTTGGATCGATAAAGATGTTGGCTACGGTCAAGGTGGGATTTTTACACAAATGATCCATTTGAATCTTACATATTTTTCCTCTTTTGGACATAGGCCGGTACTATATTTAGTAATCCTATTAAATTTTGAGATCTTGCCTCACTACATATGATAATTCCATGTAACTAGTTTACATTGTTCTATGATATATTTGACTAGTTGTTGACCCTAATGTTTACCTCAACAACCAAACAACATTTTTATTTTATTTAATTATGATACCTTGTTATGTTCAAGTATTTTGGGCTTTTGAAAGATCATAACAGTTCCTTCTTGTGTATTTTGTCAATATTTTTAAACAGTCTGTCAAATTAGGACCTCTACACTGATTTCCATTGAAGGAAAAAAGTGAACCTAGTAGACAAATCTGAACAGCTTGTGGGTTTCTTTGTGGAAAAAAAGAATATAAGATATATGGGACATACTCATTTATGTATTAGTTTTACTTCTATTTTTCTTGCAACCTTGCCAGAAATACTTGCAACCACCATTTGCAATTAATCTAAGCTTCCGGTTTTAACATTTTACAATTCTGTACAGGAATGAGTGACCTATGCTCCCCTATGATAATTCTTCTTGATGATGAAGCAGATGCATTTTGGTGCTTTGAGCGTCTGATGCGCAGACTTGTAAACATCTTATCTCTATGCTCTACTTTATTATTATCTTACTTTTAGCACATTTTTTATGCAAATATTTCTTGAAAAGATGAAAAAAAACATTCAATAAAAAAGTTCTGGTGTTTGGTTATTGGATTTTCCCTCGTAAGGGTACAGGGCTTTTAGAGGATCAAGTACTGTAATTTGTGCTGTAGGTTTTTCTATGAAAAGTTGTATTCCTAATTTGCTTCATCCTGATCGTTCACTTTTAGATATTATCTATTGTTTAAGTAGCACAATGCATATAGGCTTCTCAAAACCTGGGCTTGAGTTCTTAGAGGTTGGACTCTAATGTTTTAATTGTGCTGTTTCAGAAATCCATGTGTTATGATATTAAAAATGGAAACCAGTTACAGTCTCCTTTTATTTATAATTTTAATCTTTTTTATATGTCTATATTTCTCTTGTTTACTCTTGTCTTATGCATACTTGGTCATATATTTGTGTTAAAAAATTATGCCATTTAGCCATGAACAATTGGAATTGTACCAAATTTGAAAGATGGACTTACTTTTATAAAATTATAATTGAGCTTCAAGGTTTGCAGATATCAACTTGGAAGAGATTCTATGATGTATTTGTATATGTTAGAGATGTGATAAAACCCTTCATTATCCTACAGTTAGCGAGTTAAACTTTTAGGAGAGTTGGTTATTGATATGGTATCAGAATCTCTATGACTACGTGGATAAGAGTTCAATCATTGACATTCTCATTCTTCTAAATAAAAGTTGAATTTCAGTACATGGTAAAAGAATGGGCAAGTGCATTGCCCATGCTTGAAGCCCGAAGGGGTCTTGCATGATCAGGAGTTTTAGGGATGTAATAAAATCTTTCATGAGCCTTTACCTAACGACTTAAGCTTTTAGGAGAGTCGATATTGATAATAGCTCCCTGAAATTATATTTAAGAAGTGGGTTCACAAGGATTCCATGCAAACAGTTAGATTTACGATTTATAGCTATGACCTTTTTGGTAGACACTACAAATTTTATTAGTGGTACTTCATTCAACTTTATCTCAGTTTCTTAAGATCTGTGTGTTTGAATTTTTAAAGCGAGGAAATTTCAGATGCACCAATGGCTCTGTTGGGGTGGAGGTTCAACTAAGTAATTTGGCTTCGATTACTCAAGTAATTGATCCCAAACTTCATAAACATTTAGGTATTTTCTTGCATATGTGCTTTTGTATTTTATTTATGGTCAAATATGGAGTAGAATTTTCTAACTCCAATTGTGTGGATTTTGTGTGATTGTAGTTTTAGGAAATGATGATTGCAAGAAAATATTAATGAAGATTATTTGTTATGATTTCAGTTGTATTGTCATTCAAAATTGTTGAATAAAATCCTCCTCTGTTTTTGTTTTTAAAAAATTTAATTTTGTTACCATTGTTCGCAAATAAGTTTAAAAATGGAAAGTAACAATGTGCTGTCTTTTAATTTTGGAGCACAGAACATCTTGGTGGAGGTGACTATCTGTTTGCTTTTCGGATGCTAATGGTTCTGTTTCGACGAGAATTCTCCTTTTGTGATTCATTGTACCTTTGGGAGGTATGTTTGGCTTCTTTTGTACTTTGTGATATGTTATATGACATTTATTGAACAAAGGAAAATTGAGTTGATTTCCGCATATAACAGGTGCCCTCAGTATGATATGATTTCATAACTCATTATTCTTTCAGACTGTTCTTGATGGTTTTCGCTTGATGTTAATACGTCGGTGTAATGATTATTTTTCCATGAAAGCAGTTTATGGAGTCATGATTCCTTTTTTTTTTTAAGATTTGAGAATGGATATCTCGGGAATCTTTGTAAAATGATGATTGGTAACAAATTACTTGAAATTTTAACAGATGATGTGGGCTCTAGAATATGATCCTGATTTGTTCTTGATGTATGAAGAGCCTCATTCAGCTTCTGAAAAAGCTGAGGGCACCAGAGGAAAAGCAAAGTCAATACGTCAATGTGGAAAGTTTGAGAGACAAAATATGAAAAATGGAGCAAATACTGCTGGAGCTCCTCTTCCTATATCTGTTTTCCTTGTTGCTAGTGTGTTGAAAGAAAAAAAAGAAAAACTACTCCATGAAGCTCGGGGCTTGGATGATGTTGTTAAGGTTAGTTTTGTGACATCTAAGTTTAAATTGCACTAAATTAGTTGGAGCTATCACTTTGGTGCGAAATTAACAAAAGGAATTAAGTACTTCTTTCCCTATTTGGTGAACAAGCTTTATAATATGTAGTGTTAATTCATTTATTTCATAATGATAAATGTTACGGTTTTTTATTTATTTTATTTTTTTATTTGAATTTCAACTTTCCTAAATGATAGGTCATAGTTATTAGGGGAGCCTATCTAGTGTTAGTGGATAGTTATTTTTAAGGTTGTCTTGTATTATCTATTTAAACCTTGAAGTATTTGAATAAAGATCATCAGAAGAATTATTTGAAAAAAAGCACTCTGTGCAAAAGGTCAGGCTTCAACAAATTTTGCTTTCCTTTTTTGTGTCTATTAACTTCCTTCTTTGCTCCTGTGATGTAATTCTTTTCAGATATTGAATGACATAACTGGAAGTCTAGATGCCAGAAAAGCTTGCACTGGGGCTATGAAACTTCACAAGAAATATTTGAGGAAGGTAGTATTTTCTCTACAACTTTTTTTCCGTTCTTTTCATATCTTCATATTTCGATAGTAAACCACTCATCATCAAACCCCAACTAGCGAGGGTAGGGGTGGAGAAATTCTGATGGAACCCAGAAATTCACAGCAGAAATAACAACAATTAACAGTAAAATAACACTTCTATTAAGAACAATACAGGAAATACAACCATGAAAATACAGAAAAGATAAAGCACACACCAAAAGACCTCACTCACTCTAAAGCCAAATACCTAGACCAAAGAGATCCCAAGAGATCCTTTCCTAAAACCCCACTCAAATATTCTGAATACATTGCATACCTCACACTCCCACACCCCCCTCCTTATATCCTATTATTTAGGAATATTCTAGAATAGTTTCCCTAACAAACTAACTAATTCACTAATTAATTTTGCATTGCTAACTTGGGCCCACTAATCCTAGCCCATCAAATTCCTTATACATAATCTTACCTTTGCATGTATGCAAAGATGTTATTTCCCAAATTCGAACCCATTACCTTTTTATGTCACAAATAAGCAGTTTTACCATTATTCCAAACTCGACCTCTTTCATATTTCCATATTCTGGGTGGAAAATCAAACTACATTATAGACAGCGATTGATCATAGGATATAACCCTAGTGTCACTGTTAAATATGAAAATCAATGGCCATGATCAATTGTATGGTTATATCCTTCAAAGAAAACATTACTGCTACTTTAAAATGTCGTCTGGCATGTCATTACTCATTAGATAATCATTTTTGGTAACAAAATGTGTGACATCTCCCACTATTATGGTTAGAAAGAATCACTAGCTCAAAGGGTGTATCTCCCTTGCATATAACCAATGTAGTCATATTGTTTCTTGATTTTTTTTTTGGGATACACCACCCCAAAAGCTTTTATTTTTTGGGACTATATATCTCAACGGCACTGCCTGTATCTCCCTTGCATGTAGTCATATTGTTTCTTGATTTTTTTTTTCATGTGTGTGTGTGTGTGTACTCTTGTTATATTGTCTTGTTTACAATATAATTTCATTATCTCCTAACTAATACAAGTAATTTTGTTCCTGCAGGCTAAGAAAGCCTAGCACCTAATATATCCAATGATTTTTTGGGGGGGCTGGTCAAGTGTTGTGTTGTCTTGCTTCCTGCACGCTACCATGTTTTTCCCTGGGAGACAATAATGGAGTCCATCAAATTTGGACTTGAGTTTACTGAATTGAAAAAAGGGGATCCAAGTATCCAACCATCAAATTCCCTGAGACACCACTGTTGTATGTGAAATTAGTTTCATTTTTTTCTTGTGCATTCAAAAGAACAAGTGAGATTGTAAATTGACAAGGAATTATTTGTACAACTATCTATTTGTACTTTTAGATTTTGTTATTGTAAAAGGGAAAATAAAAGTATAGGAAACAGCCATCCGTGCCAATGAAATTGATTTTGATCCTCATGTCTATTTCTTGCATTCTATATCAGTTTCTTTCTAATAGTTAAAGTGATCTTATTGGAGACCATTTAATGGTCAAGTGAATAAAGATGTATTTAAAATCTAGCAAGAAAGAAAAACAAATTCCCTTTGACGAGTCCTACGAAAGAGGGATTATTAATTAACTTAAATAAACTCCTTTAGATGAATTCTTACTATTTGATTGATCAAATAAGAAAACTAAAAAGTATGTTATATTGAACAAGGTGTTATATTAGTTTCATCGCATAATCAAGGTGCCTCGTTATCGTATTAACTTTCATGGATTTATTATTCTTCCCGACAGTTTATTTTATCCTTACATTCAAATCCAATGTTACATTCCTTTGGATGAATACTTACCCTAAAATATTTGCAATTTCTTACATTTTATAAACCTGTAACCTTAAATGTCATCTTTCTATTAAAAAAAAAAAATTCACTTGAAATATTAAATTATGTTTATGTTGCCCTTTTCCATAATGTGACCTTAAATATTTTCCATGTTTTTCTTATGAGTCGTCCAAGAAGGAGAACAATGTTCAGATAGAAGCTCTCATGACTTATGAGCATTAGTCACCCTCCCCTAAGTAATCTCAAATTCAAATCACATGATCAAATCAGTGACAAGATTTTTGATGACATTTAGAGAATGAGCCTATCAATCAAAAGTTTGACACCATGTTTGAGAAACGTATCAAAAACCAATAATCCTTACACTAGAGTAACGTAGTTGAGACAAAAAGGCCATCTAATTTGTAATATGAGCTAGATATGTACTGAACTTATAAGTTCCACACACAATCTTGTACCAGATATTACACTGTTAAGTACTTTTTACACAAACACGCTGCTTCACTCATCACATGGTCAATTCATATGCAAAGTTAGCTATCTTCCCCTATAGGCACACCCCCTCCTCGATGAGACTGATATATGAGAACAGCCCTGAAGGGAGAAAAAAAACACAAAGCTTTTTAATGCAGATCATTACCAAATCCAAAGTCTCTCTTGGACAAAATGTTAGTTAGTAAAATCGATCTGTCATCAAGAAGAAAGTGATAAATGCTGTCAAAATGACTGCAAGGACATTGATGGAAGATTGATTCCCTGAACTCTTGGCAGGTCTAAATGGAGGAAGTGCACACTCTTCTCCATTGAAGAACACCTTAGTGGGGAAAGCATCACGTGTAACATCAAAGTTTTTTATGTGCTTCTTCTTGAAAGAAAGCACAGATTGTTGCTTCCCAGGGACCCTTGGATCATCATCATGTGTTCCATTGGTCTCTCCAGCCAAGTAATTCGAACCCTTTAGTCCTTGGATGAAGATGGTTTTGATTCCTGGAATCCTTGTCCCATTAAAGGAATACACTTGATCAAAATCTTCAAAAGACCTATTAAACTGAAGGGCAGTGAACCAATCATCAAATGAAAAATCTTCCCAATTGAAAAGTGTGATCCTAGCCGTCCATCCTTCTTTGTGATCAGAGCTAACATGCCAGTTAATGCTAACAGGACAATTATCTCCACAAGGCATTTTATTAGGTACATGCAAGTGTTTGAGTTTTGCCCAAGCACGTGCCTTTATGGTTCTGTTTCCAAAAGGGACAAGAAGAGCTTCTGGTGGTAGAAGCATTTGAGGGGCCTTGGGGTTACACTTCCTTGTATCATCACAACCACCACAAGCACATGTGTTACAAGGGATGGCAGATTCATTATAGAATGCTGAGAATGAGACACAACAACGATTTTGCTGAGGTTTTGGTTTGGTCATGTTGCAAACTACTTGCCAACTAGCAGCAGCTGTTGAAATTGCTTTGAGTCCACTTGGGTCAGGGAATTCTTGTGGATCAACTCTAATTGGTGGTCCACATTTATACACTGGATTAATAACACCATCAATGTGCCATTTCATTGGAGGAGTGAAAGCTGTTCTGTTATCATCTGGTGGCATCTTATACACTTGCATTTGAAAAAGAGACCTTGCTTTGTTCTTATCCATAATAGGAGGTAGCACAGTACCATTCTTGCAACACCATGGGAGTTTCCCAAATTTCTCATCTTCTGCTCTTTCAGAAGGGAGATCAGAGATTATGGGCCTTTTTTGACAATTTGCAACTTGTGAGAAATCCATTGTGCCATAGTACCTTCCAGCAAGACTATATAAGCACTCAGATTGGTCCTTTATGCGAGCATAAGCTCCTTTCATGGAGTATATGAACTCACCCTTTTGCCATTCCCATGTTAAGTTCCAATGATCAAGACGACCCAATGGATGGTTGTTGTCAATGGTCACTTGAGCGTAGTAGTTGTTCTGGAAAGATTGAAGCACGTCGTATGCAATTGTTAGATCTCCATAGCGACGAGGAAGGAACTTGGTTTTCTTTGCTAGCTTGGCCCTGGCTTTTGGGTCCTTTCTGCAACATACAAACATATTTCTCGACCCTGCATCATCATCCCCATATATAATATCAAAAATCAAATCATACTATAAACAAAGGGAATAAACATGCATGCGAGAAGTGTGTATCATTTTTTAGAGAAAGAGATAAATTATGAGAGAGAATGAGCAAAAAAAAGTTTTAAATGTGTGGTCCACTTCTTCGTGAGTGTGAAAGGAGTTAAGGTGTGTCATTTTAAAATGACACACCTTTTTTCCAACATTTATAGGATATAATTCTGTGTTGTCAATCAACGATTATAATTTATTAGGTCAAATTTATTAATTAATTAGTAATACGTAATAAATCATAACCGTTGATTAATAAAAATCAACGGTTAAGATCTAAAATGAAACAAGTTGCATATTTCAAAAGGATAAATGTTTTTCTCATAAACAAATATTAAATTATTAGTATGAAATTTATATTGTTCTAAATTTCTATCCGTAGAAATTAATTTGATATGAAGGTAAGCCTTAAAGCAATGGTAAGATTGCTTCTTATAATTAAAAGGTTATATATTTGAGTTTGAAAATTAGTTTTTTTTTAAAAAATAAAAAATAGGAAGAGTAACATTGAATCGACCTTCATCCGTACCCTCACAAGTTGGGGAGCTTGCATCTGGATTTGCCTTTTTTAAATTTTGTTCCAATACAATTGAACAATTGCACAATAAAAAACTTGCAATCATGCATAATTCATTCCATTTAATTAAACCTAACACTTTTTTTTGCCAAATGTGCATAATCAATTTTGGGAAATACATTTATCATATATTTTATCCATGAACACACCAAAAAGTTGATAAAATCCACTTTTTTTTCTTTCCTCTATGTTCTTTTTAGTGGGTTTCACCCATTCTTTTATGTTTACATGCACAAAATATATTAGAAATATATTCCCCATCAATTATACACCATTATTAACATAAAATAGTTAGCAAGAATCATTTTCCATGCATGACAAAATCATATATATGAGACATGCATGCATGCAAAGATACCTCGACGACCAGGTGCGGGGCATTTGAAGCCATCATTAACGAGTTTAATAGTTTTAGGCAATGGGGTGGCACCAGTACCCAAACCAAACTGTGTCCCACTCATCTGAATCTTAACAGCCATTTGAGTAAAATCATTGGCGGTGTCAATGGCAGTCTTCAAGTCCGTCATGGGGTTCCCGGCAAGAGTTGTTCCGTTCCCAACTTCTGCCGGAAAATCCTCGGCGTCGACGGGAACAGCTCCATCCGCCGTCACCAGAATCTCCCTATGCTGGAACCCGATGAACATCTTCCACCCTTTCAGTTCCTCATCACCTACGTTCGTCAACGTTGCTTCTGCCTTGAAAGCCCATGCCTGCTTCGACACGTTCTTCACGTGCGGATATTCCTTCTCCCGTGAAACCAAGCTGTACGACAGGAAGATCCCGTCGCAGCTTTCCAGCTCCGCCGGCGGAGGCGGCGGTGCAGCCGGCTTCTTAAAGGCTTGTCCATGACAAACCTCAAAACTCAAAGAAAAAAATAACAAAAGTATAGCATACATGGAAACTGCCTCCTTGAAAGCAGTTTTCATGTCTCCTTAATTCCAATCACTTTTTTTTTTTGTGTTTTGTTTTGTACGAGGAATAATAATAATAATAATAACAAGGTCGGAGTTTTGAGGTGGCGGCCGCGTTGGGACGCGGCGGAGGAGAGGGAGGAACTAGAGAGGAAAGGGTAACTGAAATGGGTATATAAATAAATGGAAGGAGAGGGTCAAAAGTTGGAAGCTGTGTTCCACTAGTTTTAGCGGTGGTTTCGGAGGACAGGTAGGGTTGCGTGTGATATATTTGGAATGGAAAAATGGGACTGATGATATTTGTTTGTAAGAGAGAAGAAAAAAAAAACTATTTAGGAGCGTCTTTGTGTAAGTTTTGACCATCAATCATCATGGTCATCAAGATCCATTGGTTATTTTATTTATAATATTATACACGTCAACTGTTTTCTTGTAAAAAAAGATATGTATAAACTGTTGTCAACTTAATATGTGAACTAACTGCCAAATTAACATATGATGGTTTTTATGTTGAAACGATTAACTACTGAGCCTCTAGAAATAAGGTAACATCAATTAATGTTTTTGGCATAAATAAACACTAACTAATTAAGCTAAAATTAGTTTGTTAGTTGTTGGTATATGAAAAAAATATATGTAAGTTTTTTTATCAATTGAAATATTCATATGAGAAGGAATCTATCTTATTTTTACATATCATGTCTTTGATTTCTAATAAAGTTTGAATCTAGGAGGGAATCCACTTTCATCAAATCTCTTACCATTAGTTTCATTTTCAACTAGTGATTAAAGATTGTTCTATTAATGAAGAGGAAATAGTGCACTCTTATACTAATAAGGAAAGAGACTGAAAAATGAAGAAAGATGCTTTAATTATTGATTATAATAATTAATTTAAAAATATGTTATTATTAAAAATATATGAGTCAAGGAAAAAAAGTATTTAATGTTACTTTAGACAATTTTGTCTAATGTTCATCGAAACAACGTCGTTTTGGGTTGAAAAATTTAAGAATTAGAATGATAAAGACTATTATAACCCTAAAATAAATTAAAATTACAAAAATACCATGATTCCCGTCCCAAAATGATGTCATTTCAATAAATATTAGATAAAGTTATCTAGAGTAACTTTAGAAAAAACTAACTCATGAATCAATTCTATGTATCAAAAGTTGTAATTTTTTATACTTTTTTAAGTTATAAACACAGTATAAAGATTTGTAATTTATGATATTCACATAAATTATAATGTTTGACTTTCTGCTTGTAAATTTTATTATTACGATTTTTATTATATGTAGTGTATACTTTTTAACTTTTTGATTAAAATGAATTAATATAACTATGGGAAATCATTTTCTTATGCTACATGAGAGAATTATCTCATATAGCAGAGACAATGTCATAGATGGGATCCACAAATAAGAGAAAAGAGAAAAAAAAAAAAAAAAAGAGATGGGATCTACTTCAATTTTGTGTGTGTAGGAATTTAATTTCTCTCATGTGAAATAAGAGAAATATAACCCTATAACTATAGTATACATAAAAGGAAAAGTGTGTATCATTTTAAAGGAGGTAAAGTTGTGTCATTTTAAGTGAGAGGAAGAGATAGATAAAGGAAGAGAGAGAATGAACACAAAAATATAAATGTGTGGGTCCTACCTTTTTGTGAGAGTGAAAAGGTATAAGTTGTGTCATTTAAAAAGACAAATATTTTTCCCATACATAAAAGATGATATAGCGGGAGAACGATTAATATGGGAAAAGCACCATTCTAAAATTTTTGGGCAAAAGAATTGCCCGGTTAAAGTTGATTGGATAAGTTTTTCCAAAGTAATGCAGTCAAACATGTCACATATGCTGACGGGACTAGTCCCGTCACTGACACTGACGGGACTCGTGCCTCGTCAGCGCCACGTAGGCATACTCATTACCGTAAAACTTCTTAAGACCATAACTTGTGACTCGGGTATCCAAATCAGATGATTTTTTTTTTGATTTCACATAAATTTTCGAGATCTACCCAATGATATCTCATTTGACATATTTTATCTCCCACAAACATAGTTCGAAGATCTTCTGGATTTAAATGCTCTTGTGATTGTGATACAATTTTACAAATTCAAATTATGTTTGTGGGAGATAAAATATGTCAAATGAGATATCATTGGGTAGATCTCGAGAAGTTATGTGAAATCAAAAAAAAATCATCTGATTTGGATACCCGAGTCACAAGTTATGGCCTTCCGAAGTTTTACGGTAATGAGTCTGCCTACGTGGCGCTGACGTGGCACGAGTCCCGTCAGTGTCAGTGACGGGACTAGTCCCGTCAGCATATGTGACATGTTTGACTGCATTACTTTGGAAAAACTTATCCAATCAGCTTTAACCGGGCAATTCTTTTGCCCAAAAATTCTAAAATGGTGCTTTAGCCCGATTAATATAGTACAACTTTTTTTGAAACAAAATATTAAAACAATGTAATTTTTAAAAAAAAATTATCGCTAATATAAGCTTATCACTTTTGACAACTTTTGACATGAAGGTCTTATAAACGAAAAAAAAATATTCCAACTACGGATGAACTGAGTTTTCGATGCACTTTTTTATTTTCATAATGTGATATATGTCTTATTTTTTATTAAATTACTCTTTCATCCAATTTTAAAATAAATTATTTAATAATGATTTGACAAAATTAAGACACCTCACATTATAAATAGAAGATGTATCAAAAATTCAATCCATTGGATATTCTTCTTATAAACATGACATGTGTCATCAAATGTAATTGACGTGTGGAGTGCACAAATTAAGTCAAAAGTGAGGAACTATATTACTTCTTCGGTTATTGGAGATAAAGTTATTTTCAGTGAACTCAAAATGACGTCGTTTTCAACAGTGGCGAACCCAGGAATTTTATCGAGGGGGGCGAAAAATAAAAATACATCTTCATAAATAAAAGTACTTCAAATACAATACAGACCTACTATGCAAAAAATTGAAAGAAATATATTACAGAAATTAAGATCACTTCAGTTGACTCTTACTCTACGTGTTTTCATATTGTTAAACTCATCTACAATTGAATCCGTGCTAAAACTCAAAACAATTTCTTTTTCAATGTATGTAATCAAAGAATCATTAAGAAATTGGTCTTCCATTCTATTTCGAAGCCTGGTCTTGATTATCTTCATAGCTGAGAAAGATCTTTCAGTAGTTGTTGTAGAAACTGGAAGAGTGAGTACAAATCTAATCACTCTATCAATAAGAGGGTAAATGATGGATTTTCTAGTTCTTGCTAGCCCATGACATAATTCTGATGTTGTTGATAAATTAATCAAATTTGGATGTTTAGGAATGTCAAGCTCAAAATGTTGTAACTCCATCTTCAAATGCAATTTTTCCTGTTCTGTGTGTGAAATCTCTAAAATAAAATTTATCAACAAGTTTGCAAATATCATCACTGTTAAATGACTTGTACCTGTTTCTTGGATCTAAAGTCATGCTCAAAGCAGGTAATTCTACAGTATTATCATTGAACCTGCTATTTAATTCTTGCAATTGATAATCAATTGTAGCACAAAAGATATTTATCCTATAAATCTTTCAGTAGAAAAATCACCTTGTTCATTTCGAGCACGACCTCTCCTTCCAATATATTTTGCACTTATATATGGAATATCAATGTCATGTTTTATGCAAAATTCTAGAACATGAACCAAGAAAGCTTCCCAAACTGTCTCGCTTAGTTTCTGGGTTTAACCGCTCTTATAATACAATTCTTGCAAATTTAAATTGTGTTTGTGAGAAATAAAATATATCAATTGAGATGTCATTGCGTAGATCTCAAAAAATTATGTGAAATCAAAAAAATAATTACTTGATTTAAATACCCGAGTCAAAAATTATGGCCTTCAGAAGTTTTACGATTAAATTGAAAAAAAAAATATTTGGAATAAAAAAATGTGACACGTGACAACACTTGATAAGTGACGCCTAAATTAGGCGTGATTGCCTCTTGAGTGACGCCCAATTTATGGTGACATCCAAATTGAGCGTGATATTGTGTAATAAATATGTAATTATTTCCAAAACTGTCATAAATTTATAATTTTTTATTTAAAAAACAATATATAAACTTTTTTGCCTTTTTTTCACATCAATAGTGGAATAGGAATAGAAATAAAAAAAAAAGTTGAGTGTTATGTGA
The DNA here is from genome assembly GCA_032173675.1 of Gastrolobium villosum. Classification (NCBI taxonomy): domain Eukaryota; kingdom Viridiplantae; phylum Streptophyta; class Magnoliopsida; order Fabales; family Fabaceae; genus Gastrolobium; species Gastrolobium villosum. The sequence continues at coordinate 17,419 of JAVKPL010013756.1, read as the reverse complement.
TATCGAGAGGAATTTTATATTATAAAATTTTTAAAACAAATAATTTAATAATATTACTCAAATTTTATTTTATATATATATATATATATTCTTTAAATTGGGGGGTGGTGCCCCCTAGGTCCACCCCTGGTTTTAAGGTTGTAAGATTAAAAAATTTAATGATAAAGACTAATATAATTCTGCAATATATTATATTTACAAAAACACTTGATTTCCGCCCTAAAACGACGTCGATTTGACCTAATCAAAGATAACTTATCTCCATTGACCGGACAAATTCTTTACCTTTACTTTATATATAATTTTTAAATTAACCACATTTGGGTGATGTATTATATAATAGGGTACGTCGAATATTATGTTATATAATGTAAGTAAGTTGTGTCATGTTATTCCTTATAACTACGTATTGTGGGTAATATATAATTATAATATTAAAGTTATTTTTTTTCTCTTTCTAGTCAGCTGACAACTTTTGAAAAATGACCGAGGAGAAAGAAAAAAAAAAACAATTTTAAAATTTTAACTATGTATTATCCATATATAGTATATAGTTTTTTTGGTAATCATATATAGTATATAGTTATAGGGATATATTTTTCTTATATTGTAGGAAAGAAAACACCTAATGTTATAGAAATAATAGTATGAGTGGAACCCACATGTAAGAGGAGAGAACAAAAAGAGTGATGAAACCCAACTTCTTTGTGTGTGTAGGAAAGTTATCTATCTCATATAAAATAAGATAAATATAACGCATGTGACATAACTTACATCATATAACATAATATTTACATTCCCTATATAATTATGCAAAAAGATTTAAATAACATAATGCACTCAAGGGGTTATAATTCAAAGGTAATAAATTTTTTAGATAAATCATACTTTTAATTAAATAAAAATTCTAATCTAACAAAATAATTAAATAAGAAACTTTAGCATGATTATACTTTTCTTAAAATACCTAAAATAGTGAAAAATATTTCAAAGAAGAGAAAATTTTAAAATAACACAATAATCCTTAAATACACTAGTGGATTAAGTTCTTAATCAAAACCTTTAAAATTATATTTTATTAATGTCTTAAGAACATTTTTTGTATCTTCAAATTTAGTAATTACATTAAATATTAAAAATTTTAAATTTGTTAATAATATTTTTAAAATAATTGAAGTCAATGATTAAAATATTTCTCATCATTAGTATTATAGTTTTAGATTTTCCCCCACTTTCATCTTCAAACGATCTTGTGGAAATTTCCCATTAATACGCTCTGTTTCCATACAGTATAATTTCATAAGGAAAATGTGTTCGCAGGAAAAATCTGAAATTGCAGTTATATACTAAAGATGCTCAAAGTCGCGTACCAAATCCTAAGCAAACCAAATCATTGCATTATTTTTCTTATGTACATCAAACTATTTTCCTCCGCACATAAGTCGAAAAGCCATGTCAATTGACAGTTATCTCCTCCACATTACTTATGTCCTCAGCGTAATGAGCTTTTGGCTCTAAATCAATGAACTGGTTTGATTTACTAGCTAGGTGGGAAATACTAACCCTCCCTTGCCGCTTAACATAATCAGCAACAGCTTTCATCTCTTCTTGTGAGATGTAAATATATTTCCCTCTATCATCCATGACACCCGAAAGCCGACCTGATTGCATAAAATAAATTCATCGTTATATCCATCCACCTCCGCCTCGGCAGGAATAGACTATGCAAAGATATTAGTCTTATAAAAGCCAACAACATTTCAACGGTATAAGAATTTAAATTTTGTCGAGTTGTAACTACGTTACAAAATGATCATCGTAAACATGGCAAAAATATTGATCTCTCCAGCGGAGTTAGATTGAGCAATAACAAAAAAAACCAGAGTTTTCATGCAATAAGAGGGGGAGTGAAGCAGCAGCAGTGTTAAATATAAGCCTTAGCATGTAATAAATCGAGGTTAGTGTGAATAAAACAGATGCATGATTTCTATTATTTTCCATGCATTTAAAAGATTTCCTTTTCTAAAGTAAAATATGAAGTTACATCAACTTTTGAAGAAGGGGGGAGGGGGGGAGGGGGGGAATATACATAAAGGTATATTAACTTCTTTCAGGATGATGTATATTTATTTATTTATTAGATGTCAAAGTGAGAAGGCAACGATAGCAAAAGTAAAATGGACAAGAAATTAAAATTGGCAATATTAATGATGAAAAATTATTGGACAACTCTAACACATAGACTGTAACACAGTATATTAGAACTCACAACATAATGTATGCACCTTGATTACACAAAGTGAGAAAAAAGTTACCGTTGGTTTAAAAAAAACTTCGTAGATTGAGTAACATGATGCTTAGAATAGGCATGATTTCCTTTACTATTTATTTAACATTATGTCTAGCCATTCTTAGTAGGAAGGTTCTAATATAAGGTCAGCCAATTAGTCTATGGGACAGCCCGTGCCAAGTGTCAATGGAGTATAAATTATAAAAATTATTAGGATTGCCTGTGGAGTTCAATACTTCTTCCACAGTTCGACTTATTGAAGCCCATGCCAAAGACTTGGCCATCTAATATGGTAAATTGGCTATATATGAGTTCAGAAGGGGGCGTTGGTGAAGGAGAAGACAAAAATCTATAAAGAAAAATAAATCTCCAACGGTAATAAATACTTCTTTTGACGGATGAAAATTTAAAAAGAAGGGATAAATAAAGGCTCTTACCCATACTTTCCAAAGAGGTGATGCGATTGATACATTCCTGCATCAGTTTAGGGAGTCATAAAAAGGAAGCACATGGAGGGTAAAAAAATTACTCAGACAGTAAAAAATATAACAATTTGATTCATATTCAAATAGATTGATAGAGTCTCAAACAAAGTATAAATAGGGCTTCTCTAATTAGAAACATTAAAAAGGGATCTCACCAGTGAGCTTAACACTCAAAAAATTATAAAGAAAGCATTTACAAGCTAAACTACCAAAATGGAACTGTAATTCAAATTAAAATACCTGCATCTTTTCACCTAAAAAAGGGAACGGGTTTTTTTTTATTTTTTATTTTGGTTTCTTTCTTTGGAGGGGAGGAGGTGGTGTATTGATGTAATTTAAATTAATTGCTAAGGAATACATTATTAGTTACTCGTGGTTGTGACACGCCCAAATCAAAGGGCACAAGTCATTGTATAGTTGCAGTATTAGTACAAACAGAAATATATGATCACCAATGTATTGAGCTATTCTTAGTAATTAATAGAATATTATATTTTTCTCTGCCTCACATCTCCTTCATTTTCCCTTCCTCTATCTCTTTAAAACTCTTATTTTTTTAACATGATATCAGAGTGGTGCCAACTATCTTGAACCCTACGTTTTCCCAATCCTCCCTTACAAAGGATTGGAAAGAAAAAAAAATAATCAGTGACCTCAGGGTAGGCTGAACTTTCTTATCTATATTTTCATTCTATTGTCTTTGGGATCAAAAATTAGATTGTTGGAATTTGGTGGTAGACCCAAGTGGTCTATGGCTTATGGAGTATGAGTCATTGTCTAGTACTAGACACATGTATTGGTGTTAAAACTTAAAAGAGGTATAGGATTGGCTTATGCAATTGAGCCAATCTAAGTAATTTGTGGAAGACTATGTTCTCTCTGACACATCTCCTTCGTTTTCCTTTCTTTTTCTCTCTAACACTCTCATTTTCTTTAAAAACTACTAAAGATTCACCCAACCAAATACAGGTAGAATAATCAAATTAGATAGAACATAAACCATAAAACATACCAGCACAGCAGAATCTATTATTATGTTACACTGCTTCTCCCATAAAACTAGTAACAAAAATGAAATGGTGATGAAGGTAATAGATAAGCTGATTCAGATAAAGGAATAATAAAGGAAAAAATACCTGCGTACGCAATTTAAATTCTGCAGCAAGATCTTCCAAGGGAACACATTTGTGCTTCTGAAGGATTACATAAAAATTAAGTCAAAATTAGAATGGCCATAGGAGATAATCATAACCCTAGCTAATTGCTAGGTTTTGATGCCCTACAGAAATATATAAATTTTGGGAAATTTAGTAGGGAGAAATCAGGGAAAGCAAGAATGTAGAAAGTACAAAACAGATAATAACCTTTATATATTCAACAAAATTGGATACCAAGTCTTCGGTATTATCCTCCACTTCTTCCAGGGTACCTTCATCATCAACTGAAAATTCACCTTTCCACTTCTCGAAATCTAATGCAGCAGCTTCTTCCTCCTTAGCCTTCTGAGCTTCAGCTTCCTCTTCCTATATGATCCATTACCAGGCAAGTGCTTTGCCAATTAATAAACCATAAGAAGGTTCATCCTAAAATCAAATCAGACCAAGGTTATTAACTCACCAACATACGTTCACGCGCCTCACGCTCTTCTTCCTTCAACCTCCGCATCTCTGAATAACGATCTTGTTTTGCCTGCCTTGACTCTCGTGCAGCTTCATCAGCCTTCCAAAAAGATGGAACAAGATGTGACTGACTTCTTAAACCTCAATCAACATAGAATACTCCAAAAAAGAACTAAAACTAAGCACAAAAATTCGAGTTGAATAACACATTTGTCAATCATATCTGAGTGTAAAGTCTGTCTAGTATTCTTCAAAGTCCTTGTATCCAATAATGATAAGTTTAAACATTGGTATGAGATTGAGAATTAAATACAAATTAAAAATGTCAGTGTCCTCATTAAACCTTCAAATACACAACATCTTTCATTTCTAGAAACCTTAAATTTTTGGTGAGTCAGATTCAAACTACTTTTCCCCTTGGCATAGAAGGCTACAAGCTATGGCGCAAATAACAAGAACCCGTCCAAAAGTATATCATATTATCTTTAATTGACAAAAGAATTGTACCAGTTTTCAACACATAATAAAGAAAGAATACCTGTCGTCGCGCTTCCCTCTCTTGCCTTTTAATTTCCTTTTTCTTTGATGCTTTAGCCTCATGATACTCTCCGCCAGCAGCTTCATCGTCACTTTCATCAGCAGATTCTGTTTACATGTATACACTTGATCACTTCAGAAACGCAACTCAGTTTCAAAATGCAATCTGTATATATTCTTCCAACACAGCAATGCACGTATCATGTTTTCATATCACCTACCAGTCTAATACTACTTCTATATAATAAAAACAGCAAGCCAAATAACAATGCCAAAAGTTGACTCCACAGATGCTGAAATCCCCCAATCACATTCTTACCCTAAACACTTGAATAAAACAGTGACATATCTAATGAAGTTAAATACACAAGTGATTCACATCCAGCAACCCTTCCAAGTGGAAAACAACACATCTAATAATTCAAAACTCTATCAAGAGAGCCGATTTTAAAAGGATCCAAGAAACTTATTATTCAATATATGTGCACAATGAAGTCTTCACCAACATGTGACAGAGTTGTTTTATCCAAAGTCTCAAGCACACCATGAATTTCACATCTTAGTTCAAGTTACATCTCAGGTAATTTTTATTCACTAAGCCATTGCATCAGACGCGAATAAAATAAAATAAGACAAAATTAATTAATTAAACTACTTAGATTTATACGAAATACCTTCTTGCGTTGCAGGTGGATCTGATGAAGTGCTAGCTCCAGACGCAGGTTGTCTCCGACGCATACGACGAGTACCGGTGGCGCGCACCACCGTTTCTCTCCTCGGAGCCTGAGGATCATTTATCGTTAATGTAAGAAATCAGTTTTGTGTTTCGAGCTGATATTGTTAGGGTTTAGGCGGCGAAATGAGAGAAGAATCGCGGAGTTGGAAGTTGCAAACCTGCTGAGGTTCTTCGTGGTGAGGGGGAGGTTGAGAATCGCGACGGCGTTTCCATAGATAGAGTGGGATCAGTGCTGCTAACAGAAGCATCGAAAGTATCGCTACAAATAGTTCCTCCATTGCTGCAAATCACTGCAAAGACGCTCTCCAGATTCTCCTTTTTTCTATGTTTCGTTTCTCGGGAAACTGATTCCTCAACCGATTGTGTAGGCAGTCTCTCATATGAAACGAGGTCGTTTTGTTGTTATTCCTATGTGGTTATATTTTTCAATCCCTCTTTAATTTTTTGGGACATTCATCCTATATAATTTTTTTATTATTAGAATTATATAATTATAATATTAATGTTTTTTTTTTGGAAACTTTTGAGAAAAAATATTAATCCAATAATAATTAGGAAGGTAATGAATGGAAAATGAAAAAAAAAAAAAAAACAAGAGTATGAATATCCTCCCTCATGAAATACTAGTTTTTCACTCTTTTATATTATATTATTTAGATAATATAGAGATTCATCTGATTTTAATCAGTTTTTTTATTTTAAGACTTATTAGTTAATCAGGGTTTGACTAATAAGTATGGGGAACGATATTGTAACAATCAAGTTATGTTACTATCATGTTACTACTAATCAATCTCACTGTTAGATCGCTTATGTTGATCCAATGATTATATTTATTTATATGGTCATGATTTTCCAAATTTAATACTTTGTATTTATTTTCACATTTGTATGGTTATGATTTCCTATATTTAGTACTTTCACTTTAAATATGGAAAATCATGACCATACAAAAATGAAAATAAATATAATCGTTAGATCAATATAAGCAATCTAACAGTGAGATTGATTGATAATAACATAGTAGTAACACAACTTGGTTATTATAATATCTTTCCCAATAAATATTACTAAATTTTAAATTTTTGTTTTGGTTACGGAACACCAGTTTACTAGTCTTCTTTGGTAGTTAATTCACAATTTACCATAATTACGGTACTTCAATTTAAGCCATAGATGAAAAAGTACATAATAGGGGATGAGAAATAAAAGGTATGAAATGACATAATCATCCTCGATTATTCATTATATTTATTTATTAAATTAGAATATATTCTCATCAATTCCGTACAATATGGACTGGGTCAAATCATACACGGTTGAAGAGTGAAGATTTTGGGTTAGGTATACTGGCTGACAACAACGATGTCAGCTATGTGGTGAATTGGTGTTGATTGTTGAGCTCCCTTGGTGCGATGGCTCTGGCTGGTGGATACCTACAATGACACTTCGATGCTCAAGTCAGTATTAATGTTAGGCTTATGTTATATGTAACAGCCCGTGTTAACCCGGATTGTTAACATACTATCGTATTAAGCCACGCTTAATTAAAATGCGGAATAACTTTTTCTTTAATTCAATTATGACGTCATTAACCTTAGCCAACTTGATTACTTAAACAATTTCATAAAATACTGCCTGTATGTAAATTGCAAGACAACTAACTGAATACCTCATACATAAATATAATGTGAGTATCTAAAACCACAGGACTACAACATGCATCCTGGGTCAAAATCCTGATACTTTAATTACAACATTAAAATAAAAGACAATAGTCAAACCATGTGGCATGGACAAACCTCATGCTCACCAAATAAGGCAACAAAGCCCACAATCAGTCTCAACATAGTAATATAAATAAAGCGGAAAACATAACAACAGTCAGCATATCATCACATCAACTCAGCTCGGGCCTCCTGCCGCCTGAGCCCTCAACATTACCTGATCCTGAAATAAGCGTCCCCAAACGTGGGGTGAGATCTCTAACAAGAAATCTCAGTAAGACAAGGGGTCCTCAAGGAGTCTCCACCCCAAGCTCACTTACATGTGTAATATAAGTTCAAAAACAATATTTACAATATAAGTTCCAAAATCATGCGATGCAGCAATTAATCATGCCATGTGTGTTTATCAAATCTACTGGCCAGAGAAATGTAGGAATACGTCTATACCGACATGAGTACATGGATACTACCTGCACCTCACCCACAGCTTCACCATCTTGTATGTACTACATACTCAGGCTTACCGTCTAGGTGGACACCACATGCATCTCATAAAAGCTCATTGCATATAAATAGCTCAACAGCATTTCCAAAACAATAAAGCATGTAACACAGCATGCATAAACTCATCCCCATGGGACATGGTGGAACAACAAAATGGCTAAATCGAGGACACGAAAGCTTACCTTGTCCAACCACTCACAAGTCCACAAACAGCAGTATCACAATCTGATATGGACCAATAATACATCAATATTCATGCATCTCAAGCATACAACTTAAAGACTACGCCTTTCCTTTACGTTTTACGTCTCAAGGCTTCCATCAAAGCCATAAGCCCTTAATCACATGATTCTGACTTAGTTCATTAATTACAGAAGTTCAACTTCCTTAAACTTGGGTCCACACACACCCACTAGCTTACTGTTCACACAACACGGCTACTGTTCTGTGAGAACCCAGGATATCCGGATATCAGAAGGGACATATCCGGATATGCCATATCCGGATATCACACTGGACATATCCGGATATGCCATATCCGGATATCAATATCCGGATATCTGTTCGACAAATATCCGGATATCTCACGACAGAATGCAGTTTCTGCATTTCATGAAAATATTCATCCGAGGTTCCATTTTTAATACTTCAAAACGTTAAAGCATGCATTTTTATACCCACTTAGGTTAATCTTTCAGTTGGTTACTTACTAAACCCAAATACATGCAAAGATGACACCTTTAACCCATCAAAACACATGATCAAGTGAAGGCAACTCACCAAAGGTTCAAAACAGAGGCAAAGGCTGCTCTTGGAGCTCACCACCAACTCCAAAGGTTCAGACTTCAAGGGTGCACGAAAATGTCACACAAGCAAGGATCTTTCTTCACAAAGAAAGCTCCTTGAAGCCTCCCAAACCAAGAACCACACCTCACCACCACCAACCCAACAAGACAGCCCTCACAACCCTCCCAAACAGAACCTCAACACTCAGAAAATGCACACTAAGCACTCTCCAATGCCCACACTCAAGTGTTTACTTGATCAAGAAGGGAAACAATGATCAAAGGAGGTGACTTTGGTGAGAAAGGACGAAGAAATGGAGGAACAAGGTGGCTGGACACAAGGCTGCAGCAAAGTTCACGTAGGAGTTGTGTATGACCTAGGGTTTAGTGCCATAATGTGTCTATTTATAGGCACAAGGTCACATACGCGCAGTATTAGCCTTAATAGCAAAGTAAAAGATATTGATCCCAAACTTTGGAATCTAGACCTACGCATTTTTCTAAGATTTGTTATATTTTTATTTTATTTTTCGGAGCACCTTACCGGTACGCGCTTTTCCATAGCCAGTATCAGTTCTGGCATCAGATTACGTCATTTTGACTTGAAACTTGTTTTATAAGTCCTACATAATATTCTAGTAATTATCATGCATTCGTTATAATTTTCCGGGATACTTTTTCGGTACGCATTTATACCGACTAGCAGAACCGGTATCTGCACTTTTCTTCCGAAAAGCGACTTTCAGCATTCTTACCCACTAACTATAATTATTAAAGCCTCATAATAATTATTAGGGTCAATTATGGAATTATTTCCTAATTATCACAATTAATTCATTAATTATCTTAATTAGAGGTGCGAGTTCTTACATTCACCCCACCTTTTTAAGGATTTTATCCTCAAAATCAGAATATACCTGTCTTGAAAGTCGGGATACTGTCGGAGAAGCTCATCCTCTCGCTCCTAGGTACACTCCTCGGGACTACGCCCAGTCCACTGCACCTTGACCATCGGAATGATCTTGCTTCTGAGCTGTTTCTCGTCTCGATCGAGAATCTTGAGTGGTCCGACGGGAGTCTTTAGGTTCTCCCGAACCTCCACATCATCCGGCTGCACCACGTGTGAAGGGTCTGCTATGTACTTCCGAAGCTGAGACACGTGAAACACGTCGTGGATGTTGGCTAGGTTCGGAGGCAAGGCGAGTCGATAGGCAACAGGTCCTACTCTACCAAGGATCTGGTAGGGCCCAATAAACCGCGGGCTCAACTTCCTCACTCCGAGTGCCCGTCCAACACCGGTGACAGGTGAAAGTTTCACAAACACGTGCTCACCCTCACTGAACTCCAGTGGTCGATGCTTGACATCATAGTAGCTTTTCTGGCGATTCTGCGCCTGCTTCAACTTTTCCCTGATCATCTGGATCTGTAGGGTAGTATCTTGGACAAAGTCCAAGCCAAATAACTCTTTATCTCCAACCTCCGACCAGCAGGTAGGAGTCCGGCACCTCCTACCATACAGCGCCTCGTAGGGTGCCATGCCCAGACTAGCATGAAAACAGTTATTGTACGAGAATTCTACCAACGGAAGGTACCTATCCCATGCAGAACCCTGCTCCAATGTGCAAGCTCTCAACATCTCCTCCAATGTCTGGATGGTCCGCTCAGTCTGTCCGTCAGTCTGAGGGTGATAGGCGGTACTCAATCTCAACTGTGTACCAAAAGCCTCCTGCAGCGCCTCCCAGAACCGAGATGTGAACTACGGGTCCCTATCACTGATGATACTCTCGGGCACCCCGTGAAGCCTCACAATCTCGCGGACATAAAGTTTGGCCAACTGCTCTGTAGTGAAGCTCACCTTCACTGGAAGAAAATGGGCAGACTTAGTTAATCTGTCCGCAATGACCCAGATAGAGTCACAACTAGCATGAGTCTTAGGCAATCCTACTACGAAGTCCATGGAAATGCTCTCCCACTTCCACTGTGGAATCTCAAGAGGTTGAAGTTTACCAGACGGTTTCTGGTGCTCGATCTTCACTTTCTGACATATCAAACACTTGGACACGTAGACCGCTATGTCCTTCTTCATGCCAGGCCACCAAAAATTTCTCTTTAAGTCCTGGTACATTATAGTAAATCGGCCCTTATGAGCCTCTGTCATAACCTCTTCGGTCAATGGCCCTCGAGGAATGACAATTGTAACAGCCCGTGTTAACCCGGTCTGTTAACACACTATCGTATTAAGCCACGCTTAATTAAAATGCGGAATAACTTTTTCTTTAATTCAATTATGACGTCATTAACTTAGCCATTAACTTAGCCTAATCATTTTCATAAAAATACTGCCTGTATGTAAATTGCAAGACAACTAACTGAATACCTCGTACATAAATATAAGTGAGTATCTAAAGCCACAGGACTACAGCATGCAGCCTGGGTCAAAATCCTGATACTTTAATTACAACATAATTAGAAAGACAATAACGCAATCATGTGGCATGGACAAACCCCATGCTCACCAAATAAGGCAACAAGGCCCAATAACAGTCTCAACATAAATAGCATAATCAAAACGGAAAACATAGCAGTCAACTCAGCACGTCAGCATATCCTCAATATCAGCTCAGCTCTGGCCTCCTGCCACCTGAGCCCTCAACATTACCTGATCCTGAAATAAGCGTCCCCAAACGTGGGGTGAAATCTCTAACAAGAAATCTCAGTAAGACAAGGGGTCCTCAAGGAGTCTCCACCCCAAGCTCACTTACATGTGTAATATAAGTTCTAAAAACAGTATTTACAATATAAGTTCTAAATCATGCGATGCAGCAATTAATCATGTCATGTGTGCTTATCAAATCTACTGGCCAGAGAAATGTAGGAATACGTCTATGCCTACATGAGTACATGGATACTACCTGCACCTCACCCACATGCTTCTCCATCTTGTATGTACTACATACTCAGGATTGCCGTCTAGGTGGACACCACATGCATATCATAATGCTCATTACATATAAAAAGCTCAACAGCATTTCCAAAATAATCAAAACATGTAACACAGCATGCATAAACCCATCCCCACTGGGACATGGTGGAACATCAAAATGGCTAAACCGAGGACACGAAAGCTTACCTTGCAAGCTAGCTATCCAAGCCAAGAGTCCAACCACTCACTAGTCCTCAAACAGCAGTATCACAATCTGATATGGACCATATATCAAGTCAATATTAATGCACAACATGCATACAACTTAAAGACTACGCCTTTCCTTTACGTTTTACGTCTTAAGGCTTCCAACAAAGCCATAAGCCCTTAATCATGTGATTCTGACTTAGTTCATTAATTATAGAAGTTCAACTTCCTTAAACTAGGGTCCACACACACCCCATAGCTTACTGTTCATACAGTAAAGCCACTGTCTGCGCAGAACCCAGGATATCCGGATATCATGAAGAACATATCCGGATATGTCATATCCGGATATCACACTGGACATATCCGGATATGTCATATCCGGATACCCAGTGATATCCGGATATCAATATCCGGATACCATATCCGGATACTGATATCCGGATATCTGTTCGACGAATATCCGGATATCTCACGACAGAATGCAGTTTCTGTTTCGTGAATATCCATCCCAAAGATCCAACTTTTAACACATGTACACGTTAAAGCATGCATCTTTAAGCATATACAAGTTCATTTAGGTGTTGGTTACTTCATTTTAATCTTTTACATGCAAGACACCAACTTTAAGCATTAAAACTCAAGATCAAAGGTGTAGGAACTTACCCCAAGCTTTGAGCAGCCAACAATGGTGCTCTTGGAGCTCACAAGTCAGCTCCAATATACAGACCTCAAGGTGCACGAAAATGTCACCCAAGCAAGGACCTTTCCTCACAAAGAAAGCTTATTGAGGCTTCACCACTCAAGAACAAGACTCCTACCACCCAAAACCACAAACTCAGACCTCACAACCTCTCTCACAGTGGCTGGAACAGAGGAGAAAACACCTCACACCCCCTCACCAAGCAAGCTCTCACAAGCACAAGGCACAAGGAGAAGAAACCAAAGAGAAAGGAAGCTCCTTGGCTCACAACAAGGGAGAAGAAGGTGACCAAGGGTGGCTGAAGGGTATTCAGAATATGGAGGCACGTAGGGAAGAGTTTTTGACCTAGGAGTGTGTGCCCACTTAAGTATAAATAGGCATTAAGCCTCAACGCGCAGTATTAGCCTTAATCGCAAAGTAAAAGATATTGATCCCAAACTTCGGATTCTAGACCTACGCATTTTTCTAAGATTTGTCATATTTTTATTTTATTTTTCGGAGCACCTTTCCGGTACGCGCTTTTCCATAGCCAGTATCAGTTCTGGCATCAGATTACGTCATTTTGACTTGAAACTTGTTTTACAAGTCCTACATAATATTCTAGTAATTATCATGCATTCGTTATAATTTTTCGGGATACTTTTCCGGTACGCATTTATACCGAGTAGCAGAACCGGTATCTGCGCTTTTCTTCCGAAAAGCGACTTTCAGCATTTTTACTCACTCAATATAATTATGTAAGCTCATTAATAATTATTAAGGTCAATTATGGAATTATTTCCTAATTATCATAATTAATCCGCTAATTACCTTAATTAACGGTGCGGGTTCTTACAACAATCCTCTTCTGGAACAGCAGCAAACCATCCTCGTTCCAAGACACACCGTCCTGGTTCTTCACATAATCAAGGCACTCTCTTTGCACTTGCGCCTCTTTAATCTTTTCCATCAGCTCATTAATCACCTCTGCTATTTCCATTTCGAGCAGTGCGCCCCCAAACAAGGAGTTCACTCTCAAGTCTCTGAACTTCTCGATCACCTCGTAGTCGTTCATCATTAAGCTGGATAAGCTCACGGATTTCCGACTCAAAGCATCGGCTACCACATTGGCCTTGCCAGGGTGATACCTCAACTCAAAGTCGTAGTCCTTCAAGAACTCCATCCATCTTCGTTGTCTCATGTTCAACTCCTTCTGGTCAAACAGATACTTCAGGCTCTTGTGATCACTGAACACAGCAAACTTCATGCCAAACAGGTAATGCCTCCAAATCTTGAAAGCAAAAACAATGGCTGCCAACTCCAAGTCGTGAGTCGGGTAGTTCTCCTCATGAGGTTTCAACTGTCTTGAAGCGTAAGCAACCGCTTTCCCTTTCTGCATCAGCACACAGCCTAGCCCTTTACCAGAGGCATCGCAGTATAACTCAAACTGTTCCGTAGGATCAGGAAGGACTAACACAGGAGCAGTAGTCAGTCTCTCCTTCAACTCCTGGAAACACTCCTCACACTCATGTGTCCACACGAAGGGAGTCTCCTTTCGGGTAAGGCGAGTCATCGGTAGCACCATCTTGGAGAATCCTTCTATGAACCTCCTATAGTAGCCTGCCAAACCCAAGAAGCTTCTCACTTCTGTAACCGTCTTGGGCCTCTCCCAATCCATCACGGCCTCAATCTTGTTAGGATCAACTGCAACTCCATTAGCAGAAATCACATGACCCAGAAATTTCACCGCCTTGAGCCAAAACTCGCATTTTGACGGCTTAGCATATAGCTTTTTCTCTTTTAGCACTTGCAAAACAATCTTCAAGTGCTCAGTGTGCTCCTCCTCCGTCTTGGAGTAAATCAAGATGTCGTCAATGAAGACGATCACAAACTGATCCAGGTACGGCTGGAAGATCCTGTTCATGTAGTCCATGAACACTGCGGGTGCATTGGTGAGTCCAAACGGAATCACCAAGTACTCATAGTGCCCGTACCTCGAGCGAAAAGCTGTCTTTGGGACATCCTCCGGCTTTACCCGTATCTGATGGTAACCGGACCGGAGGTCGATCTTGGAATATACGCAAGCACCCCTGAGCTGATCCAGCAAATCATCAATGTGTGGAAGAGGATACTTGTTCTTGATTGTCACCTTGTTCAACTGTCTGTAGTCGGTGCACAACCGCATGGTCCCATCTTTCTTTTTTACAAAAATGACCGGTGCTCCCCAGGGAGACACACTCGGCCGAATGAAATCTTTCGCTGAAAGCTCCTCAATATGCTTCTTCAGCTCCGCCAACTCTGGTGGCGACATCCGGTATGGAGCCAATGAGATAGGCCCCACACCAGGCAATAAATCGATGGAGAACTCTATCTCCCTCTGCGGTGGAAACTCAGGAATCTCCTCGGGAAACACCTCGAGGAATTCCCTCACCACAGGAATGCCAGTGAGATCCTCCTGTGTCCCACTCACCAAACCTCCCAACATGACATAGCCAAATGCCCCTGCTCTCAAGGCCCTCCTCGCCTGCAGGACTGAAATGAACGGTGAGGAACTGGCTGTGGACCCACCCGGAGACATCACCACTTTCTTGGCACAACAATCAATCATTGCACAGTTTCTGGACAACCAATCCATGCCCAGAATAATCTCAAGGTTGGCCATCGGCAATCCTATCAGATCTACCGAGAAGTCACGGCCATCCCACTGAAACGCTACATCGCGATGAACAGTGGAGGTCAAACATTTTTCTCCGGTGGCGGTGGTCACCCGCATCGGTGGAGAAAGCACATCACTGGGCAACTCAAGCCCCACAGCAATAGGGGTAGCAACAAAAGAGTGCGTTGCCCCGGAATCAAACAGCACATCAATAGCTGAACCACCGATGGTAACAGTACCTCTGACCAGGTTCGGAGCTCTGTCCGACTGCTGACGATCCAAAGTGTACACACGCCCCGTGGTAGGTGGCACTGCTGGTGCCCCAGTAGGAACCATCTGCAATGGTATAGCCTGCACTGCAGCAACTCTCGCCGTCGGGCAATCTCTGGAATAGTGGCCCTCCTTGCCACACTGGAAACAAATCAGCTGACCGGTAGAACACGGCCCAAAGTGTGACTTCCCGCATCCCGAACATCTGGGAGCAGGAGGTCTAACCGCGTTCCCCTGAGTAGCAGTCTTTCTAAACTGGTTTGGCGCTTGCTTAGCCGCCAACTGTTTGCCCTTGCCCTTGTTTGCAAAATTTCGGTTCTTCCAGGTAGCAGAACCGCCGGTACTCTGTGGCACCTCAACCTTGGCCTTCTTGACCTGACTCGCATGGCAGTAGTCCTCAATGTCGCGGCACTGCTGTACTAAAGCTCCGAAGCAGAACCAGCAAGATGCAGCAATGTCCTCATTAAGTCCCCTGCGGAACTTAGCAGCCAAGAATGTAGGAGTAGGCCTCGCCATCCTGAAGTGTGAAAACTTCACCAGCTCATTAAACTTAGCCAGGTACTCGTCGACAGACAACGAGCCCTGTACCAACCGGTCAAACTCTCCCTGCTTCCTCTCCTTTGAGTCATATGGAAAGTACTGACCCGGAAAGCTCTCCTCGAAGAATGGCCACGTCATCACATGGCCCTGCATCTCGTAGATGTGAGAAAGGTTGGTCCACCACTCGTGAGCTTCGCCCTCCAGCATGTAAGTGGCGAACAACAGCTTCTGCGGATCGGTGCACTGCATGATCCGGAAAATCTTATCCAGCGCCTGTAGCCATCTGGCAGCAGCAATGGGATCATACGATCCGTCGAAAGTAGGTGGCTTATGCTTGCGGAAAGCATTCAGCCGGCGATCGATCTCGTCACGATCCTCAGCAAAGACGGGAATGGTCTGCATAGCCCCCGTCAAGTGACTGCCTTCACCCATCTGACTCTGGGTGTCCTCCTGTTGACTAGGCGGAGGTGGAGGCGGTGGCGGCGGTGGAGGTGGTGGAGGACACTGGCCAGCAGCAGGACCAGCCCTCAACTCCTCCAACATGACCCTCATCATAGTCATGTTGGCCATCCGGTTCTCCTCCAGAACCTCTGCCGTGGCTCGTCTGTTCGCATCTCGGATAGCGTCCAGCATCGCCTGATTTTCCAGCCTCGTGGCTTCCTGGTCGGCTAGTCGGGCCGCCTGCATCTCAGCCAACGCAGCCAGGATAGGATCCGATTGATCCTCACTCGTACTTGTGTTCCTCCTTGGTGGCACCATGACTCTGCACAAGTTACACAAAGAATGAGTTGATCAGGCCCACGCCATGTGGTTACACATGCATCATCATAACACACACCAGTCAGAGAGAACGCAAAGTAGACACGCAACGACACATCCTAAGTTATTGCAATACATACAGGCTTTTCCCTAGAAAGTGCTCTGATACCATAAAATGTAACAGCCCGTGTTAACCCGGATTGTTAACATACTATCGTATTAAGCCACGCTTAATTAAAATGCGGAATAACTTTTTCTTTAATTCAATTATGACGTCATTAACCTTAACCAATTTGTTTACTTAATCAATTTCATAAAATACTGCCTGTATGTAAATTGCAAGACAACTAACTGAATACCTCGTACATAAATATAATGTGAGTATCTAAAACCACAGGACTACAACATGCAGCCTGGGTCAAAATCCTGATACTTTAATTACAACATTAAAATAAAAGACAATAGTCAAACCATGTGGCATGGACAAACCCCATGCTCACCAAATAAGGCAACAAAGCCCACAATCAGTCTCAACATAGTAATATAAATAAAGCGGAAAACATAACAACAGTCAGCATATCATCATATCAACTCAGCTCGGGCCTCCTGCCGCCTGAGCCCTCAACATTACCTGATCCTGAAATAAGCGTCCCCAAACGTGGGGTGAGATCTCTAACAAAAAATCTCAGTAAGACAAGG
>JAVKPL010013755.1:0-77469 GCA_032173675.1 Gastrolobium villosum | reverse complement strand
GTGTCTTTTTTAGTCTACCTTCGGCTCGGTTGGTCTTGTTGACTACTGTTTTAAATTATATTCATATCTTTGTGTGTTAAAACTTATCTTTTTTTATGCAATTAGATTTCTAGTGACAAGAAACTCATGCAAATCAAATCTTTTCGGTTGACTCAAATCAATAACAAGTGGATAATCAGTGCTTGACACAATTCCTGGTGGGAACGATCTTTACTTATCATTTTTATTACCTGTATGACTAGTGCACTTGCTAATTGGACAAGTTTTTGGCGCCGTTGCCGGGGAATTGATGTTCAACATTGATGAAAACCATCAGTTGTTGAGATTGAGTCTTTTAATATTCAGCATTTTTAATTTTTGTTGTATGAATCTTTGTGCTCTTGTAATTCTGGTGTATGCAAGGTACTTTTGATCAAAACTATTTGTTCTTTGATCCATAATTAGAAAGGACACTTAGAAGGAGAAGAGGCAGCCAGAAGAAGGCAGCAATTGTTAGACAGAGGTGAAACAAGTGTTACAGTACAGGCAGAAACTATGGCAGAAAATCATGTGCAACAACCACAAAGGACATTGGGGGATTATATGACTCCTGCTGTCATTCCACCTATTGGAAGTGTGGTTAGACCTACTGTGGAGCCAAATAATTTTGAATTGAAGTCTGCATTGGTGCAGTTGGTGCAAAAGGAGCAGTTTGTTGGAACAAGTGCAGAAGATCCATATCTGCACATTGAAAATTTCTTATTGTTGAGTGATACTGTGAAGATTAATGGTGTGACAAGAGATGATATTATGTTGAGGTTATTCACTCATTCACTGAAGGATGATGCCAGAAGGTGGTTGCAGTCATTGCCACAAGGATGCATTACTACTTGGGATGATTTGCAAACCAAGTTTCTGGCCAGATTTTTCTCAGCATCTAAGAGAGCAAAGTTGAAGGATGAGATTACAGGCTTTAAGCAAAAAGAGTCAGAATCTATTTATGAGGCCTGGGAAAGGTTCAAGACACTGTTGCGGAAATGTCCTCAACATGGAATAGAAGTGTGGAATCAAGCAGCAATCTTCCTGCAGGGAATAACTACAAACACTTGGACATTGGTGAATGCCACTGCTGGTGGGTCATTGACAACCAAAACTCCTGAGGAGGCACTTGATATTTTTGAATCTTTGGCATCTCAAGAATTTGACAATGCTCCAGTGGCTGAGAGGAGAACAAGAATCATTAAGTTGGATGGGTATGATGCCTTGTTAGCCAAAAATGATCAACTGATGCAGACTCAGAAAGAGCAACAGCAGTAATTGGATGCTCTCACTAAGCAATTATCCAATCAAAAGGTTGCTTCAGTGGACACCAATTCAGTGTGTGCAATCTGTGGAAAAAGTCATGTGACAGAAGATTGTGATTATGGGGGATCAACATAACAAGCTGAAGTCAATGGAGTGTGGTATGATCAGAGGAACCCTAACACTCAGGGGCGAAATTTATATGTGCCACCATGGAAGAACAGAAATCAACACCCTGGGTTCAGTTACAGTTCCAACCATCAGTTAAATCCTCCTCCACCACATACACAACAATTAGGAGATTCTTCAGCATGGGAGAAAGCCTTTGCCCAGTTGTCCAAAACTACGCAGGATTTTATTCAAGGATCCAATTCTTTCAGGGAAGAAGCATCTGCATTCATGCAAGAGACTAAAACTTCATTCAGGAATCAAGAAGCATCCATTAGGAATCTGGAAACACAGATTGGTCAGATTTCAAGACAGATATATGAAAGATCACATGGCAAGTTTCCTGATGATACAATGGTGAATCCAAAGGAGCATTGTAAAGCTATTACCACAAGAAGTGGACTGGTGCTTCAGCCTGTTCAAAAGAAGATGGAGGATAAGAAGAATGAAGAGGAAGTCATTGTAGAGGATGTAGTAGAAGAGGATGAACAAGAAATAGTGAAGGAAGATAAGGAGAAAAATAAGGCAGTAGTTGAAAATAATTCTTCACCCAAGAAGATGATGAAGTGGGAGAAAAAGAAAATGGTTGATAAACAAGATCAGCCCATTAACTTGTCTCCCTATGCCAAGATTCCTTATCCCCAAAGGTTGAAGCAAGAAATCCAGAAACAGCATTATGCAAGATTTCTGGATATTTTTAAGAAGTTACAGATTAACATTCCATTTGCTGAAGCCTTGGAGAACATGCCTCACTATGCAAAGTTCATGAAAGATATTCTGTCAAAGAATAGGAAATTGAAGGATGGTGAGACAGTGGCTTTAACAGAAGAATGTAGTGCCCTTATCCAGAAGAAACTTCCACCAAAAATGAAAGATCCAGGAAGTTTTAGCATCCCTATTGCTATTGGAGATGTGGAAGTAGGGAAGCCACTTTGTGATTTGGGGGCTAGCATAAATCTGATGCCATTGACTGTATGTAGAGCCTTGGGAATCAATACACTGAAGGAGACCAACCTGATTCTACACCTTGCAGATAGGTCTATCAAGAGACCAGAAGGTGTGGTTGAAGATGTGTTGGTTAAGGTTGATAAGTTCATATTTCCAGTGGACTTTGTGATTTTAGATATGGAAGCAGAAGATACAGAAAGCCCTCTACTTCTAGGGAGGCCATTCTTAGCAACTGCTAGATCCTTGATCGATGTTGAACAAGGAAAGCTTATGCTAAGGGTGAATAAAGAGATAGTAACCATTGATGTGTTTGAAGCAATTAAACATCCTGTAGATGTTGAGGATTGTTTCAGGATTGATATCATCCAGGAGGTTGTAGATGAAGTAACAGGGGAAGAGAATCTGTTACCGGAGGACGACCAATGTAGAGAAGAAAACAATGGGGAAGATTTTCAGGAGGAACAAGTAGTTGAAGAGCTTGAACAAAATATTCCTAAGGGAGCACCTATGGTAGAGTTAAAAGAATTACCATCAAATCTGAAATATTTGTTCCTAGGGGATGATCAAACATATCCAGCCATCATTAATGCATCCTTATCTGAGAAGGAGGAGATGAAGTTGGTGGAGGTTCTTAAGAAGAACAAGACAGCCATGGGTTGCTCATTTTCTGATCTTAAGGGCATCAACCCTTCATTCTACACCCACAAGATATTGATGGAGGAGGAAGTCAAACCAGTAAGGCAACCACAAAGGAGATTTAATCCCATTTTGAAGGAGGTGGTGAGGAAGGAAGTGGTGAAGTTACTTGATGCTGGAATGATTTATCCTATTTCAGACAGTGCTTGGGTGAGTCCAGTTCAAACAGTACCCAAGAAAGGAGGGATGACCGTGGTGAAAAATGAGAATAATGAACTGATTCCTACAAGGACGGTAACTGGCTGGAGGATGTGTGTTGACTACCGGAGACTAAATAAAGCAACAAGGAAGGATCATTTTCCTATTCCATTCTTGGACCAAATGTTGGAGAGATTAGCAGGACATGCTTTCTACTATTTTCTGGATGGATACTCAGGGTATAATCAGATAGCTGTGGCTCCAGAAGACTAGGAGAAGACTGCATTTACTTGCCCCTATGGAATCTTTGCATACCGGAGAATGCCTTTTGGTTTGTGCAATGCACCGGCAACATTTCAAAGGTGCATGCTTTCCATATTTTCTGATATGGTAGAAAGATGTATTTAGATATTCATGGATGATTTCTCTGTTTTTGGTCCTACATTTGATGCATGCTTAGAAAACTTAGACAGTGTTTTGAAAAGATGCCAAGATTGTAATCTTGTGCTTAATTGGGAGAAATGTCACTTCATGGTGACGAAGGGTATTGTTTTAGGACACAAAGTGTCCAGCAGAGGCATTGAAGTAGACAAAGCCAAAATTTCTGTCATTGAAAAACTACCTCCTCCCATAAATATGAAAGGTGTTAGAAGTTTTCTAGGACATGCAGGTTTTTACCGCCGTTTTATAAAAGATTTTTCCAAAATAGCAAAACCATTATGCAAGCTTTTAGCAAAAGATCAAGAATTCCTATTTACTGATGATTGCTTGCATGCATTTAATGTGTTGAAGGACAAATTAATAACTGCACCCATAATCATGACACCTGATTTTTCATTACCTTTTGAACTTATGTGTGATGCCAGTGATTTTGCTGTGGGAGTAGTACTAGGTCAAAGGAAAGATAAATTATTGCATGTTATATACTATGCCAGTAAAATTCTGAATGAATCACAAAAGAATTATGCAACAACAAAAAAGGAATTATTGGCTATAGTATATGCATTTGATAAATTCCGGTCATATCTGCTAGGGTCCAAAGTTATTGTTTATACTGACCATGCAGCATTGAAGTACTTGTTAGCCAAACAGGATGCCAAACCAAGGTTGCTCCGGTGGATGCTACTTCTGCAGGAATTTGAAGTAGAGATAAGGGACAAGAAAGGAGTGGCGAACTTGGTAGCAGATCATCTATCGAGGATCACTGTAACAGATTTACAGGAAGGTCCAGAGGTAGTGATTAGAGAGGAGTTTCCTGATGAACAAGTGCTGGCCATTAGTACTGTTGCACAGATGGTGCATGATAAAGTTTTGTCTGTTGACACTCCACTATGGTTTGCTGATTTTGCCAACTTTAGAGCTGCTGGAGCCATGCCAAAGGATTTCACTTATCAGCAGAGAAAAAAGTTTTTGCATAATGTGAAGAGATACATCTGGGATGAACCATATCTCTTTTATAGATGCTCTGATGGAGTCATAAGGAGATGTATTCCAGAGGAAGAACAGAAGGGGGTTTTATGGCACTGCCATGGTTCAGCTTATGGTGGTCACTTTGCAGGAGAAAGGACTGCAACCAAAGTTTTGATGAGTGGTTTTTACTGGCTTACTTTGTATAAGGATGCTAGAAAATAAGTGGAGGCATGTGACAATTGCCAAAGAACCGGGAACATCTCCATAAGACACGAAATGCCCTTAAACAACATTCTGGAGGTGGAAGTTTTTGATGTTTATGCATTTTATGGGACCTTTTCCATCATCCTACTCTAACAAGTATATCCTGGTGGCAGTTGACTATGTCTCTAAATGGGTAGAAGCCATAGCCACTCCAAAAAATGATTCAAGGGTTGTGATTGCTTTCATGAGGAAGAACATATTTGCCAGATTTGGAATTCCAAGAGCCATCATCACTGATGGGGGCACTCATTTTGATAACAGGTGGGTTGAATATGCTCTTGCAAAATATGGGGTTAGACACAAGATAAGCACTCCATACCATCCACAAACTTGTGGTCAAGTGGAAATTTCCAACAGGGAGTTGAAGAGAATACTGGATAAAACTGTTGGGAATGCCAGGACAACATGGTCCAAAAAGCTTGATGACACTTTGTGGCTTACAGGACAACATTTAAAACTCCAATTGGAATGTCTCCATTCCAATTATTGTTTGGGAAAGCATGCCATCTGCCTGTTGGGTTGGAGCATAGAGCATTGTGGGCAGTCAAGTTTTTAAACTTTGATTCCAAGGCAGCAGGTGAAAAAAGGTTGCTACAATTGGATGAATTAGATGAGTTCCGCCTGCAAGCGTATGAAAGTGCTAGCCTGTACAAAGAGAAAACTAAATTATGGCATGATAGAAAGATCACACCTAGGGACTTCAAAGAAGGGGACCAGGTGTTGTTGTTCAACTCCAGATTAAGGTTATTTCCAGGCAAGTTGAGGTCCCGTTGGTCTGGACCGTTTGTGGTAAAAAGCATGAAGCCTTATGGCTCAGTTGAAATATGTTCTCATGACTCTGACCAAAGCTTAACTGTAAATGGTCAGAGGTTAAAACTGTACATTGGATCTGCTGTGGATAGGCAACTGATTTCAGTTGCCTTGTTAGAGGTAAGTTAATTCATACTCGTCAGGCTCGCGATGTTAAACACGCGCTGAGTGGGAGGCAACCCACTGTACCAGGTATTTATTATTATTATTAGATTTTGTGGAAAGAAGAGAAGAGGGAATACTGAGAGAAAAGAAAAATTTTTGACAAGTGCTGGCCGCTAAAACGTTCAATATGACCGTTTTAGCGTCCAGATGATTGCACTGAGTGGGAGCTCTCTGACTTGAACCGCTAAAATGTTCAAAATGAACGCTTTAGCGCTCAACAAGGAATTCGAAAGGTTAACTCTCTGACTTGTACCGCTAAAACGTTCAATTTGAACGCTTTAGCGCTCTACAAGGCTTTTGAGATCAGAGCTCTCTGACTTGGAGCGCTAAAACGTTCAAACTGAACGCTTTAGCGCTCTACAAATGAAATAAGTGAAATGCTCTCTGACTTGGAGCGCTAAAACATTCATTATGACCGTTTTAGCGCGGAGTTGCACACCACGTGTGTGTAACTTATCTGGTCTTGGGCGCTAAAACGGTGACATCTCAACGTTTTGGCGCCGCCGAGTCACTTAAAATTAAAATGCACGGTTCTTTTCCCTCATTTCTTCTATTACTCTTCTTCTTCACACTTATTTCACACACACTCTCTACATACTTTTACACACTTCACTCTCAGTCGTTCATCTCACTACACAAGGTATGAACCATCTTTCATCTTTTTATAATTATGTTCATGGAGTAAAATGTGAAGGTTGCTACGGTTGTTAGGGTTTGATTTTTCTTATATTATTTTAATTTTATTTTATCATGATTCTTAACATATTTGTATATATGTTGTGTTTTGTATGTTGATTGGGAGGCTGATTGCATGTTGATTCTGGGTTTGTGGGGCTGTATAATGAACCACAATGTTGAATGCTTGCACACACGCACAAGGTGTTTGCAAAAATGCCTGACTCAGAATAGTCAGGGCGCTAAAACGCTGGTTCTCAACGTTTTAGCGCTCAGACTGGGTACAACAGTGTAACGCCCTCCCTTGTATGCATCCAAGAGAGTCGTTCGCTAAGCGGAATTAGAGTCGTTACGTCACACGAGTTAACAAAGCAGTATACAAATCCGAATAAAATATTTTCAGCACTTAAATTCTTTTCACAAAGGTTTTCCAAAATATTCACTGTTCATAAAAGTTCAAGATATAATAAAGATGATAAAGTCTACAGTCATCCAAGAGTGCCAAAACATTAATCATTACAGTCATCCAATTTAAACAAACAGCAAAAGTGATAATCCACGCATCAGCAATCAACAGCAAACATCACTCCTTCAAATGCTTTTGCGTCCTCCTGCCATTTAGGAAAATAGCAGCCCCGAAGGGGTGAGAATAATCCCAGTAGTGTGGCAATAAAACCAATAATATAACAGTATTAACTAGGCACAAAATCATAAACAGTCACTTCAACATATCCTTGTTCCTTTTCCTTTTCCTTTTTATCATATTCATATATTGCGTATATAACGCCTTTCCTTTGCGCTTTTAGCACCGTCGTGCGCGCACTTCACAGTGGAATCAATTATACCCTTGGCATCTGAGCTCCATGTGGATTCCAACTGTGGGCCTATGCGGACTGATGCCAAGTGTCCCATACCCCGGTACCTTGGGGATGCCTACATGATGCTTGCTCAAACACATGGTCCTGTACATAACTATTCTACACAAGGCCTATATGATCTTGATACATGCATGTCATGCTATGCTTTCACACACAAGGCTTAAAAATGCGGTATGATGTAAAATGCATGCTTATATACCTTTCATATGCGTTATGCTGCCACATAACGTCTTTACCTCATAATCATATAGCCATCACGGCACATTTTTGGCAGTTTCCTTTCATTATAATGGAACATAATATTTTTACGGCATATGGAGCATCATGTCACAATTCTATACCAGTAGTCAATAGTCACATTAGGCATCATCGCCTGACACTTACCTTTGCTTGCCTTAAATATTACCAAACAGCAGCGAAGTATCTCACTTCTTAAGCGCACCTAAATCAGTTACAACTAATCATTTACAGTGGCTATTTACAGCAAAACAGTGAGCATACAACAGTGTTTACAGCAGCAAAACAGTGAGCATACAGCAGCAAAACAGTGTTTACAGCAGCAAAATAGTGAGCATACAGCAGTGTTTACAGCAGCAAAACAGTGAGCATACAGCAGTGTTTACAGCAGCAAAACAGTGAGCATACAGCAGTGTTTACAGCAGCAAAACAGTGAGCATACAGCAGTGTTTACAGCAGCAAAACAGTGAACATCAGCAGTGTTTACAGCAGCAAAACGGTGAGCATACAGCAGTGTTTACAGCAGCAAAACAGTGGGCATACAGCAGCAAAACAATGACGTTTTAAACAGAAACAGTGAAGTTTTTAAAACAGAAACAGTGGCGTTTTTAAAACAGAAGCAGTGGCACTTTGAACTTCCAAAACAGTGGCATAAATCTTGGTTTTTGGACATTGAAACAGTGGCATATTATGACTAAAACAGTGGCATTTTTATGCATAAAAACAGTGGCACATGATGACTAAAACAGTGGCATATGATGACTAAAACAGTGGCCTTTTATGCATAAAAACAGTGGCTTATGATGACTAAAACAGTGGCCTTTTATGCATAAAAACAGTGGCATTTTAAGCATGGAAACAGTGGCATTTCATGACTAAAACAGTGGCATTTTATGCATAGAAACAGTGGCATTTGATGAGTAAAACAGTGGCATTTCATGCATAAAAACAGTGGCTTAGGGAGCACTAAAACAGTGACATATATGTGCAGAAACAGTGGCATGTAATGTGCAGAAACAGTGGCATATATGTGCAGAAACAGTGGCATATTTCTCTTTAAAACAGTGGCCTAATCATACAAAAAAACAGTGGCATATAATCTTAAGCATAACCATGAGATCTTTATGCATACAACTCATCATAAGATGGCTCCATACTTATACTTTAACCATGCTCAATCAAGATCCAAAGCAAAACATTTTCAAGGAGACTTTCAAGCATACATACATGGTTACAATGAAAATGTTCTAAGTTCAAGGCCTACCTCTTGTAGCACACACTCCTTCTAGCTTTACTTCACAACAAGTCCTCACTTCCTATGGTGATCTATGTGCATGAATGGTGAGGAGGGCACCTTAGGACAGCTTCCAAGAGGAGAAACTCCCACTCCACTTGTGTCTAGGCCACGGTTTTAAGGTGAGGGAAGGAGGGAGTTGGCTTGGTCTTTCTTCCTCCTAAGGTTCTTGTAATGCTAAGCTAGAGTGTGTGGGAGAGGGGAGAGGAGTTGGCTGCACAAGTGAATGGGGGCAGCCCCCTCTTGTGCGCAAATTTAAAGGGAGAGTGAGGGGAAGTGGCATGATTAAGCATTATGAAAAATCTGATTACTTGAGGGGATGGGGCTGCATACAAGGGCTGAATCAAGCAAAGGGTTTGCTTCTAATTTACTCTATTCACATGCAAGGAGTGGGGAGTGATATGTTCAGATTTGGTGGCTGTCCTAAGTCAGAAAATTTTCTGCATCATTGACCAAGTTATGCGCAAAAATGGAGTGGAGGAGGTGCATCATGAGTACATGTAAGAGCTTTGCTAAGTCAACAAGGAAAACAACTATGTGGCAGCCCAAAAATCTGCACTTAGGCAGCCTTGGTGCGCAATGATGAGAGGGAAAGGTAATGAGTGTTAGCAAGTCAGAATTTTCTTGCACAAACAGCCACACTATGCGCACAAGGTGGGGTGTGAGGGAGGTTCACTAAGTCCACAAGCAAGAGAGCTTTGTGGCAGCCAAGGTTCTGATTTGGAGCTGCATAAAATGATGAAGGTGCAGCCCCAAGACCCTACTATGATGCATGTGAAAACAAGGCAGGTTTGGCTCATGATGGGCTGCAAAAAGCTTGCCAAAAATCTGCACAAAACAGTCTCATGATGGAGGGTGTAAGTGGTTCTCCAAGTCAACAAGTTAGGCAGTTTGTGTCATAAGAAAAAATCTGCACCAAGGCCCCTCCCATGTGCGCCTAAATGGGGAAATATGCAGCCTAAAATCATGCTAAAATGCACATGTGTCTTCCATGCAATGAGGTTTAAATCAAGTGATGCATAAACAAGGTGAGGTGGCGGTCAACAAGAGGGAAAAATTGGCAGATTTTCTTAAGCCTTTCTACTCTCTTTATGCGCAAGAATGAGGGGAAAAAAAACATCTAGCCAAGTGGTGTTCCTTGCTGCATAAGGCAGCCTTGTTGGACTAGGCTTTAAGGAGGATAAGTGGTTATAACTTTGGGCTAACACAAGGTAGGTCCAAAAGCCATCCTTGGGCCATTGGCCACTCACACAAAGAGCCCAAGCACACAAGTCCAAAGGTGACAAGTACACACACACACTAGCCCACTACCAAAGTCCACTAAGCACTAAAGCCTTCTAACACACACTCACATTACTCATAAGATTAAATTCACATGTCTACATATGTATCTTCCTATGATTTAATTTAATTAATTACCTTAGTCTTATTCAAGGATAAAGGTCAACCAATTCGCAAGCCATTACACATAAACCATACATCCTAATTCTACACATGTGCCTATAGCATGTAGTACTTATGTATTTTACTAATTATGCGGGATGTTACAAACAGGATTACGGCCAGACCGCTAAAACGCTCTCAGTGACCGTTTTAGCGCTCAACCACTGCATACACACACAAAGGTGTTTGTTGAAATGCCTGACTTAGAACAGTCAGGGCGCTAAAACGCTGGTTCTCAACGTTTTAGCGCTCGGACAGTGTATACTAGGATTGCGGCTAGGCCGCTAAAACGCTCCATGTGACCGTTTTAGCGCCCAGCCCCTGCTGCAAAACATGATTTTTACTTGATTCTGGGAATTAAGGGGGATGTCACTGGTGTAATGAGGGATTAGTTTGCATCATGTTCTTCATTTAAATCTGGGGATTTTATGCCATATTGTTCATTACATCACTGACTTTTCCTTTGTTGTCACAGATATTTCGTCTTCACCACCAAAGAAACAGAACAAAAAGAGGTCACGAGGGGCCAAAACTACAGCACCACCACCTCCTGCATATGATGAGCACTTCTGGCGAAGTGCCGAACATGAAGATAGGTTCAATAAGAGAACATCCCATAGGCCATTCGTCCGAGAACGCCAATTCATCTTGGACCAGGATGAATATCCAGAATTCCAGTCTCAACTGAGGGGACGAGAATGGATCACTTTTGGGGAGATTTTGGTGAACAGCAGCCCGGCTATAGCCCGGGAGTTCTTTGCCAATGCTTATAATGGAGATCAAGGAGGGCAAAGGACCTTCACAAGTCGGGTGAGGGGTAAGCAGGTAAAATATGATGCCTACACCATACAGAAGCTGTTGAAGATAAGAGGCAGTGACACTACTCAATTGGGGGCGGCTGAGCCCATTTTGAATACAATTGCAAAATCGGGGGAGAAATGGGAGATGACAAAGGATGGGGTCAACCTCAAACTGCTGTGGTTGAGGCAGTTAAATGGAGAGGCAAGAGTCTGGTTCCATTTTGTTGTCTCTAATATCATGTCGTCATCTAATCAGGCGGAGGTGAACTTGATGCGGTCAGTTTTGATTTCCACTATCATGAACAAGGGGAAAGTAGAGTTGCCTACCCTTCTTCAAGATAGTATTTATGATATGGCCCATTCTGACACCAGTACATTCTCTCTTGGCCATTGCTCTATGATTCAACTATTATGCCAGAAAGCTGGAGTTGATATTACTGATAATGGAGTGCAAGTCAAATTGCACCCCAAAATTGATGCCAAGCTGATTAGGGATCAGTTGAGAATTGGAGGGGAGGGTCCCAAGGGATTGATACCGGGGAGGAAGCAAGGAGAGAAATCAGAGGATTTGGACTTTGAAGACCGAATTAGATCAGGGGAATAGTGGTTGAGAAATGGAGATACACGTATGGGCCACTTACGTTGTCGCCTCAAATTTATGCAGGCGGGTCAGCAGTCATTCCAGACACATGTTATAAAGATGCTGAACGACATATGTGAGGCCCAGGGACTTGAAACGTCCACTTTTCAGCCTGCTGTGTACCCTCATTCTGAAGAGGAGGATGTTTTTGAGGTAGCAGCTGCTGCCCATATGCGTGATGACAGCGAGTCCTCTGATGATGATGATGATGTTCAGGCCCCGGGTGTAGAGCCAGTTGCTGGGAGTCAGGATGGTGCTGGACCATCAGTCAGGATTAGTCCAGGAGCAGGGACCAGTACAGGTGTTGCGACCAGTACAACTGCTGCATAGACAGATTATACACCGCTCCCGCAGTCTGACCCAGGCGACCCTTTTGATTCTGATGATGAGGCGACTGCATCTTTTGTGGAGTCATGATTTGCAGTTTTCCTGCTGCTATTTTATTTTTCTTTTTCAGTATATGGTTACTTTGTTGGTACACTTATTTTGTTGGTTATTTTGTAAGCTTTTACTGTACATTGAGATTTCACTGTTTGTAGATTCACATTTCTGATAGTACTGATGATATTAACTGTATGTGAATGTGTTTCAGTGATCCACTGCTGTTTTAGATTTAAATTAGTTGCTGGGGACAGCAACGTTTAAATCTGGGAATTGTGGGTGTGATGTGATTGAATGGCAAGTGAATACTGCATGGAGAGGTCACACGAGTGGATGAGCCAAAACAGGGAACATCTCAATCTCTTTTCTTTAAGTTTTTCTTAGTGTGAGTAATTTTTAGCGTAGTTAGATGTTAGTGTAGTCTAGAATCTAGAATTAGGATAAAATTAATTTTTCGTTTCTTTTATGAAATTTCATGAGGATTTGATTGATAAGAGTTTTAGATGATTGATCAAGTTAAGGATACAATCTTATGCCTTGCATGTTGAGAAATGAAATGTTTGCATGATTCATTCAATGTGTAAGAGTAGAGAGATTAGTTGTGATGCATAGAGAGCAAGTCAAGCATGCACTCTGAACTGTGAGGAAATTGAGCCTATACATAAATTTTTGTTCAGAGAGCATTTCACTGCATGAGTAACTCTAGAACTTGCCTTGTTTCTTGTTTGAAATGGTTAATGATGCATAAGGTAGAGGAATTTTTTTTCTTGGACCAGAAAGTTAAATGATCAAACCTTAAGTTCCTGTTGCATGAACCTTTGAGCCTAATCTGTTGTTAATGTACTATCACATCCATTCCTTTAGACTGAGAAGTTCAGATAAGTGATAAGGGGTGGAGTGTTTTATGGGAAGTAAGGTATCTTTGCGATATGTGAATGAAAGAGATGTTTGAAACATGAAAAAAAGAAAAAAGAAAAAAAAGGGGTTGTAGAACACAAAGTGTTTAAGTTTTTGGAGGAGGTAAAGTGAAATGGTAAAAGACACAAAGTGTCTGAAAGAAAAAGGACAGAAAGAAAATTTTTGTAAAAGACACAAAGTGTCTGGAAGAAAAGGAGGAAGAAAGTCAAAGAATGAAAAGGAAGAAAGATTGGGGAATTAGGAAGGAAATGACAAATATGTGATTCCCCCTTATCTAAATCTGATTCATTTGATCTGAACTTTTCCTGCCACAGAAAGCCTTATCTCTAGTCAAGCCATACACCAAGCCTCATTGCCAACCATGTTAAGACCTTTTTGATCTACCTTATAGATCATTTATGCCATGAATAATAAGAATAGGGGTAAGCCTATGGAAGTTTGAGTGCAGTGAAGAATGAGTGACATATTAATCCCTAAACACTAGTGTGCATGAGAGTTAAATTCTCACAATTTTTGAGAAGATCCTAGTGAGGGGGTGTGTTGTTTGGAAGTCTCTGAATGTCATCTGTACTAATTTGTTGAAAAGCATATAGGATGTTGTGCAAGTCATGAGAAACAAAAGATTGCATGGTTGTAAGTTGTATCAATGAGATCCTTTGTAGGAGTTTAGTTTAGGAGGGGAAAATGCAGAAAGGACTTAGTAGCTGAAAGGAAGAGATTGAGAGAAAGGAGAAATTAGAGGGAGAGTTTGTCCAACTTTTCATGCTTTTCATTACACCCCTCATGGGCTATTTAATCACTTTCATACACATTTCCCTTGCTTCCTCTAACAAACTAATAACAACTTCAACAAACTAATAACAACTTCAACAAATTAATAACAACTTCAACAACTAATAACAACTTGCTGAATTAACAAATTGTTAATTCAGCTTTTTATTGGTAATAGTCATGCAAATAAGCAGGCTTTCTCCTATTTCTAACGGGCCGGTTCTCCGTAGGCCCAATGTTGTCGGGCCCAACGTTGTGGGCCGCAACATTACACCCCTCTGCAGAATAACACTCGTCCGCGAGTGTAGTGGGCTTCTCAAATTTTGGCTTCAACCGCGGCCCAAAGTGTGTAACCGCGTGTGGCTCCTGAATGTCCCTTGGTCCTTTCGTTGCAGCAGCACAATTAATGCGAGTAGTGGTTAGGTGACCGTTGACAGAGTCTGCAGCAACGCATTTATTGTGCGCCGAAAGCTGCTGTGCGCGTGGAGACGTGCTGCCCTCCCAGCCGTCCAGCGCTGCAGGTACATTAATGAGTGCAGAGGGCAGGTGGGAAGTGACATGGCCTGCAGCGGTGGCATTAATGGACGCCGAAAGGTGCTGTCCTCTGACAGGTGCAGCAGTGGCTGGCCATTTGTTATTGGAGCATGGAGCGGTGGGTAGCAGATGTAGAGGTAAAGAGACTTGCTGCGTTGTGGCCAACTCATTTTGTTCGACCACTGGATGCTGCAAGTGAGACGAAGGGAAACCCAGGTCAGACACCAAGAGCTTCTCGTCCTCCCAAGTCGAAGCGTCAGGAGGTAGTCGTTCCCACTGCACCAAGACCTGATGGACCTCCATGTTGTTGCGCCAAATAACACGACGACCTACGATGGCTGTTGGACGATGAGCCAAGGAGTGTTCCTGGATCGCGGTGGTGAGAGGGTGCACTGTGTAACGGTCGGAAACTCGGAACGGTCGTAACAAAGAGGCATGAAACACCGGATGAATGCGTGCGTTCTCCGGCAAGCGCAAGCGGTAAGCAACCAGTCCTATGCGTTCTGTGACCTCGTAAGGACCGAAGAAACGGAGGCTAAGCTTGTGCGACGAGCGGTGGTGGACCGTCAGTTGTCGATAGGGCTGAAGACGAAGGAGAACCTGATCTCCTACCGCAAAGGTAACATCTTTGCGTTTTCTGTCCGTTTGAATTTTCATGTTAAGCTGTGCTTTTTTTAAGTTTTCTTTTAATGATGCGAGGATACTGGACCGTTGCTGGAGATCTGAATCCACGGCTTCTAGGGAGGTAGTGCCCAAAGAGTATTCCAATAAACACGGGGGAGAACGACCGTAGGTGGCCTGGAAGGGAGAAAACCCTGTTGAGCGATTGTGAGCTGTATTGTAGTGGAACTCAGCCCAGCTCAAGAATCGCGGCCAAGAAGACGGGTTCTCGTGCACAAAGCATCGCAGGTATTGTTCCAAACTCCTGTTTACTCTCTCAGTTTGTCCGTCGGTTTGCGGGTGATAGGCCGACGAAAATAAGAGCTTAGTCCCCTGTAATTGAAAAAGTGTTTTCCAGAACAGGCTAACAAAAATAGGGTCTCTATCCGATACGATGGATTTAGGAGGCCCATGTAGTTTACCCACATTATCCCAAAACACCTGAGCCACCTTTGATGCGGAGTATTTGGTCGGAAGAGCTATAAAATGCGCCCCCTTTGTTAATCTGTCAACCACCACCAAAATAGCTGAAAACCCGCCAGACAGAGGCAAATGAGTAATAAAGTCCATAGATAGTTCGGACCAAATGGCTTCAGGAATGGGTAGTGGCTGGAGGAGTCCATAAGGAGGATGGTTAGGGGCCTTTGTTTTCTGACAAATCTCGCAGTGGCGAACAAAATGCTGAACATCTGTCTTGATTTTTTTCCAGGTGAATTTGGCTCCCAAACGAAGTAATGTTCGGCGAACTCCAGCATGGCCGCCCAGTTTGGAAGAATGGAACTCAAACAGAAGGACCGGAATCAAGGATGAATCCGAAGGAATGTTGAGACGGCCTCTGTGGAGTAACAGCCCCTGTTGTAATTTCCATTGTGGCCACTTAGAGGGGCTATGTTGTAATTCTTGTATAATCTGTGTAGCGTAGGGATCACCTTGTAATTCTGACTGAATAATGCGACTGTATTGTGAGACAGGGCCACTGATGGCCAGAAAGGCAGGGGATGGGACAGAAACGGTCCCCTCCGGCAGGCGGGACAGAGCGTCGGCCGCTGTGTTAGTCTTGCCGGGCTTAAATTGTATGGTAAAATTGAAACCTAACAATTTTGCAAGAAATTGTTGCTGGTCAGGGGTTTGGATCACCTGTGCGAGCAGGTGATGGAGGCTCCGATGGTCTGTTTTAATGATAAAAGAAGCACCAAGGAGATACTGTCTCCATTTCGCCACGGCGGAGGTGATAGCATACATCTCCCGAAAATAAGTAGATTTGGCCTGCATACTCTTAGATAACTTCCTGCTAAAAAAAGCGATTGGATGATCATTTTGCAACAAAACAGCTCCTATGCCTACGCCCGAGGCGTCTGTCTCTAACACAAAAGGTTGAGTAAAGTTAGGTAACACTAAAACTGGTGCATTAGTCAATAAATCCTTCAGTGATTGAAAAGCTTGGTCTGCCTCTAGGGTCCAAGTAAAAGCATCCTTGGCCAGCAAATTGGTAAGAGGAGCAGCTACCGTGGCATATCCTTTAATGAATTTACGATAGTACCCAGATAGACCAAGAAATGCCCGTAATTGGGTAACCGTTTGTGGTTTGGGCCATTGGCGGACTGCCTGAATCTTGGCTGGGTCTGGAGAGACCCCCTCCGCTGAAATGATATGACCAAGAAATTGGATCTCCTGTACACCAAAAGAGCACTTAGACAACTTAACAAAGAGTTGATGCTGTCGAAGTGTCTGCAGCACCTGTAGGACGTGATCCACATGGGCCTGGAGAGAAGGGCTGTAAATAAGAATGTCATCAAAAAAAATAACCACAAATCTCCGTAGAAATTGAGTAAAAACATTATTCATAAGAGCCTGAAAGGTGGAAGGTGCATTAGTGAGTCCAAACGGCATAACCAAAAATTCATAGTGACCACTATGAGTCCGGAAAGCTGTCTTATGAACATCCTGAGAAGCCATCTTGATCTGGTGGTAACCTGAGCGTAAATCAAGTTTAGAAAAAATAGTAGCACCGTGTAGCTCATCCAAAAGCTCATCCACCGTAGGGATAGGAAACTTGTCTGGGATAGTGATGGCATTGAGGGCGCGGTAGTCAACACAGAACCGCCACGTGCCATCCTTCTTGCGAACCAGTAGGACGGGTGAACTAAAAGGAGACTGGCTAGGTTGAATGACCCCAGCCTCTAACATATCAGTAACCATACGTTCAATTTCTGCTTTCTGAAAATGGGGGTATCTGTATGGGCGGACCTGGACGGGTGTGGAATGGGGCAGTAGAGTGATATGGTGATTTGAGACTCGGTCAGGAGGTAAAGTGGTTGGTTCACAAAAAATATCTTGAAATTGATTTAAGATAGTTTGTAGGTGAGGGTGAGGTTGGGTTGAGTTGAGGGGTAAGGGAGGCAGAAGCGTGGTGCTAGTAAGACACATAAAGCAAGACGAAACTGAGTCCTGAGTGACTAACTTGTGGAGTTGAGCATTAGAGATCTGGGTTGGGGAAGGTGGTCTGTCACCATGGATGAGGATAGGACTATCATTATAATGGAAAGTCATAGTCATGCAGGAATAGTCTGTCACAATGGGGCCCAGAGTGGACAGCCATTGGATGCCAAGAACCACGTCAGCACCCTTAAGGTCCAAAACAAATAAGTCCACCAGGAAGGTGTGGGATTGAATAAGCAATGGAACGGCCACACAAGAGGCGGTACAAGGTAAGGCATCACCATTGCCCACCTGCACCTGGAATGGGGGCACCTGATGCATAATCAGACCCAAAAAGGTCGCCATGCGAGCAGTAATAAAATTATGGGTACTACCGCCATCGATCAATACCTGTACGGACTTACCCGTAATAGTGCCCTGTAGACGAAACGAACGAGAATTATGATGTCCAAACAAAGCATTAAAGCTGATCTCTGGAATAACCTCAGGAGGAGAAACGTCTGTCTCAGTGTCGAGGTTGTCCAGGCACGGATCTGCGTCAGTCCCTTCAAAATAAAGCAAGGAGGCGCGTCCTTTGCATTTGTGGCCAAAGGAATACTTCTCATCACAATTGTAGCACAAATTTTTGTCGCGTTTAAGCTGCATTTCCGCTGGAGATAACCGACGAATAGGCAGGGACGGAGTGGTGCTGGCAGACGGAGGGAGTGACGGAACTGAAGTTGTGGTAGAACCCGGGGATCGAGTCGATCCGGACCAAGGTCTGGGGGAACGAAGTTCCAGAAATTGATCTTCATAGATGCGGGCCATGGAGAATGCTTCGTGATAATCCGCAGGTCTCAAGGTAAGGACGGATCTACGAATATGGGTTTTGAGTCCCGAGATGAAGATGCTGCGAAGTAATGGTCCAGACAAGGCAGGGACCTTACTAACCAGTTTTTCAAACGCTGCTTGATAGTCTAAAACCGATCCTGATTGGTGAATTTTGACCAAAGCCCCAGCAGGATCGTCAAATTCAGATGGACCAAAGCGACGATGGAGCGCGGTACAAAACGTACGCCAATCAGTCAACAGGCCATTTTGATTGGAACCATGGAACCAGCTAGCGGCAGGTTCATCTAAATGAAATGCTGCTAAGTTCAATCGATCAGGTAAAGGAACTTGGTAAAATGTAAAATACCGTTCCACCGAAATGATCCACGTAGTGGGATCACCAGACGAGAAACGCGGAAAATCAAGTTTGACATGGCGAGAGCGAAAATTGTCAGCACCGATATGAGGCCCGGCGCCCAAAACACCGCGATTATTGTGCAGAGCAGCAGCGGTTTCCTCCTGTAACTCAAGAAGGCGGGCGAGGTCAATATGAAATTGATTCTGGGATGTGTGGAATTCCAGCTGAGCCTCCTGGAGTTGGGAATGGGATTCCTGAAGCGCGATATGCTGTTGAATACGAACCTGCTCAGCCGCCTGAAATTGCTGTTCTAAGGCGTCCAGGCGTTCTGTCACAGCGCGCAAACGGGTATTCTCAGCCATGATCAGGGAAAAGTGAGTTGCGAATGAAAGCACCAATTTGTAGGAGTCTAGTTTAGGAGGGGAAAATGCAGAAAGGACTTAGTAGCTGAAAGGAAGAGATTGAGAGAAAGGAGAAATTAGAGGGAGAGTTTGTCCAACTTTTCATGCTTTTCATTACACCCCTCATGGGCTATTTAATCACTTTCATACACATTTCCCTTGCTTCCTCTAACAAACTAATAACAACTTCAACAAACTAATAACAACTTCAACAAATTAATAACAACTTCAACAACTAATAACAACTTGCTGAATTAACAAATTGTTAATTCAGCTTTTTATTGGTAATAATCCTGCAAATAAGCAGGCTTTCTCCTATTTCTAACGGGCCGGTTCTCCGTAGGCCCAATGTTGTCGGGCCCAACGTTGTGGGCCGCAACATCCTTTGTTGAATTCAGTCTATCCTCATGAGTCTCATTTGTAACAATATGAAATCCCTCTTTGTTGCAAGTGCATTACTGAGGACAGTAATGTCCAAATCTGAGAATTTTGATCAACCCCTGGTTCATCAAGTTTTTCAGCACAAATTAGGATTAATTTGTATGAATAATTGGTTGAATAAGGAGGTTAATGCCTTAATATTTCCTGAATTACAAGTTCTGAGAGCTTTGTGAAAATCTACATTGTCTTGTAGGGAAAGGAAGCCCAAAAAGCATCAAAGGAAGGAAGAAGATTCTGGAGGAGAAAATTGCCCAAGTGTTGAGCGCTAAAACGGCCACACTAACCGTTTTAGCGCGCTGCTGCAGTTTGAAGAAGGAAGTTACTGGTGCTGAGCGCTAAAACGTCCACACAGACCGTTTTAGCGCGCTGCTGCAAATCAGGATTGGAAGCCTCTGGAGCTCAGCGCTAAAACGCTTACACTGAGCGTTTTAGCGCTCTAATGTGCAATTCCTCTCTGTTCTGAAACGCTAAAACGTTCGAATCAAGCGTTTTAGCGTTGAAGTCAGTTGAAAGCAGTTGGGAGGTTATCAGCCATGGATGCTAAAATGCTCATTCAGACCGTTTTAGCGCCCAAGTCAGTTAAAAGCAGTTGGCTACGCATCAAGACGTACGCTAAAACGCCCAGTTATGACCGTTTTAGCGTCCACATTATTTTCTCAGCAGATTTGTAACACTATAAAAGGCAAAAGGCCTGAAAAATACACATATACTAGATAGTTTTTCTCTCTCATTGTCCACTCTCCTCTCATATCAGATCTTAGGATCTGAATTCTTTCTTTTTAAATAATAATTCTTAGGAGTAGTGTAGCATTGCAATTGAAGATTGAAGATTCACTACCATGACAATGGAGTTTGTTCTTTCTTTTTCTCTTGTATTTACTTTCATTATGTCTGAGTAGAGTCCTTTGTAGTCTGATCCAATGGAACTCAAGTGTGTATTCATGAATAATTAATGTAAAGTTATATTTTCCTATTATGTGATTTGTATGAAGTTGTCTTGATCAATTATTCTTGTTTATGAAATGATGTAGAACAGACATGTTTGGATTGTTTTAATGTTGACAACTTCATCATTAGTATTATAGTAGTCAAGATATTGATGCTATAATATTAATGTAATCTTAAGACCTTAGTAATTAATACAAGTATTATGAAATGAATCACCAAGACATTGGGGTTTATAATTAATGTACCCATCAAGGTAGTAAGACATTACATCTTTATGATAAGTAAAAGGTTGATTAACATCACATGATAGAGAAGTCATGATGGAAATTGATTTATTCATAAATTCATACTTGAGGGAAATTGATATCTGACTACTGTTTTTAAATCATATTCATATCTTTGTGTTTTAAACTTATCTTATTTTATGCAATTAGATTTCTAGTGACAAGAAACTCATGCAAATCAAATATTTTCGGTTGACTCAAATCAATAACAAGTGGATAATCAGTGCTTGACACAATTCCTCGTGGGAACGATCTTTACTTATCATTTTTATTACTTGTATGACTAGTGCACTTGCTAATTGGACAACACATGCTGTGTTTTCATGCTTTATGAATGGAATGTTGTTGAACTGTTATGTGTAAGGGCCTTATAATATGCATGTGTTGTTCCACTTTGACGGTAAGCCTGAGTATGTAGCGTCATGCAAGATGGTGAGACTGGGGTGGATGCAAATAGCGTCTTGCACTATATGTAGGTAATAGATGTATTCTTGCATTTCTCTGGCCAGTAGATTATATTGACACACATGACATGGTTATTTGTGCATTACACTGATTTTGGAACTTATATATATTGTGTAAACTGTTTTAGAACTTATATTGCACATGTAAGTGAGCTTGGGGTGGAAGATCCTTGAGGACCCCTTGTCTTACTGAGATTTCTTTTTAGAGATCTAACCCCACATTTGGGGCACCATTTCCAGGTTCAGGTAATGCGGGGGTTGAGACCTCCAGCGGTAGGAGGCCGGAGCTTAGCTGATATTGCTGTTTATATGCTGACATGTTTGGATGCTGGGTTATATCTGTTGATGATATGCTATTAGTTTGTTATTATTATACTGCTATTGAGGCGTTGTTAGCTTTGTTGCCTTATTTGGTGAGCATGGGAATTGTCCATGCCACGTTGATTTGACTGTCTTATTTTAGATTCGAGTTGGAATAATGTATCAGGATTATGTCCGGACTACATGTTTTAGTTCTGTGATTTTAGACACTCACTGTTATTTATGTTATGAGGCATTTCAGTTAGTTTTCTTTTGCAATATCATACAGGCGATGTTTTATGAAAAAGAATAAGTAATCAACTTGGCTAAGTATAATGACATCATAATTGAATGAAAGAAAAAGATATTCCGCATTTTAATTAAGCATGGCTTAATACGATGACATGTTAACAAACCGGAAATATACGGGGTGTTACATTATCCTCACAACCCACTGCTAGCCCCAAAATTAGAAACTTGTCTCACTGAGAGTCTGCTCCTCCAAAGTATTATTGCAGCACACAAAAATGCAGAAACACAAAACATAGTAATGATTTTCATAACTCAGTTAATCATCATAATCAATTCAAGTATTAATCAAGATATTTCATTTCCATTTTTAATTTTATTTAGTGGAAATAGAATCATGGTAAACCCGAGAAAACCTGTTGCCAGCCTACATATAACCTGAGAAAACTTGTTGCTAGCCACGTATAAACAGATTTTGTCATCTCAAAACATGAATGCTTAATGTTTATAGCTCTCCACCAAAGTTGCTACCAGTAACTCGGGAAAACCTATTGTTAGGTATTACTTTGGGAAGAACGAATAAACATCATTTTCACATCATACATGACATCATAGGCATAAATCCATAAAGTTGTGTTCATAGATTTCAGGTGGTACCGTCCCAAAAGCTATCTTCTCACTACTATCTTATCACACACAAATTAGGGAAATCTAATCTTGTCACAAATCACATTCTTGAAAATTTTATAAAGGGTTGTAAAGAAAGAATGACTAACAATATCATAAGAAGGGGCGAATTAAGGTTAACTTCTCTTATAACAAACTTAGTTTTTTAAACCCCCTTTTCAAGAAAACTCACCAAATTGTGGTAGAATAGAAATCAAATCCTTCCCAATCCTAAAACATAATCAAAGCAATGTAATTAACATTACAAACATAGATATAACTGTTAGTACATAGATGTCCTAGAGATAATCAAATAGTCAGATGGACACATGTACTTCTTTATTTGTTATGAATAAAAGCATTCTTTATATTGTTTATATCGCATGTCTCAAATATTGAGCATGAGTAACTGGATAAAGTCCTTGGAATGGAACGGGTGTCACATTGAGGATTTATGATAGGGATCACAATCATGAGGACTCAATGACACCGCATGTCCATTGCCAAAAATATGTTCCTAGTCTAGAAATACCGATAATGTTCATTGGTGATCTCGGGTAAGACTAGCATGACTCAGCTACTTGCATGGAGATGCAAGGTAGAGTCCTCGTGAGCTACAGACATGGAGATGTCTTAGCTAACTCGTGGGTGGACCTATTAGAGAATAGCCCGCATTGAACTGACCCACAAAGAGACACTACAAGGAAATCTCACAGATAATATCAATAGGTAATGTCTCTTATTATTTGGGTGTGTCTTTCCTTAGACCTGACATTGTCATATAGACCTATGCTCTAGAAAGCTTGCTTTGATTGTGTACCTTGTCTGCCTGAAACATGGAGACTCGTAGATATACTCTTGGGCATGCCTTAAGGACTCGGGGCTAGTGTTATAAGCTAAAGGAATTCGTCAATCTCTGTGAGAGATTACGTTATCCGTAAACCGGTGAAACCAAGATGACATTTACGGGACTCAGGAATCTATGCATAGTAAAGGAGTCCAAGGAGTTATGAGATGGCCCAGTCTTTAGAGTCCGTAAATGAAGATTCCATGTTTCTGCAAAAGCTAACCCTATACAGCAAGGGATGATAATTTTCCTTGACCTAGGTCAATGGGATGGATAACCGAGACGAAAGGACAATTCACACGACAACCAAATAGGTATAACAGGTTGATCATTCGATGAACCCAACTAGCTCTGGGACAACAAAGCATTGCTAGTGCTCTGGGACAACAAAGCATGGATTGGGTCTAATGGGCCCAAGCCCATTTATGTCAGTGGCTATGTTGGGCCTGATGGGTCGCATACAAACACCAGAAGTTGTCTTGAATTCTAACATACGTTGTTTGGGCCCAATAAAGCATAATGGGCCTAAGTTGGAAAAGCCCACTTATTGGGCCAAGAGAGAGCAGGTGGCATCATGGGTCAAGTTAGACTTGATCTATGATGTAGCCTAATTAATTTAAATGTTAAATTAATAAAATTAATTTGAATTCTAATTTTGAATTTTGAATTTAAATAATTTGAATTCTAATTCCGAATTTGAAATTTGAATTAAAATAAAACTAATTTAATTTTAAATTTTAAATTTGAAATTTGAATTTAAATATAGTCATTAAATTAGATTTAATGAAGATTGAGAAAATAAAGGAAACTAATCAATTAGATTGATTGACCAAAATTAAAGAAACCAATTAATTAAATTAATTGGCTAAAATTTGGAAAACAAACCAATTGGATTGATTGACCAAAATTAAGGAAACCAATTAATTAAATTAATTAGCTGAAATTTGGGAAATCAGTCAATTCGATTGATTGGATGAAATTAAGGAAACCAATTAATTAAATTAATTGGCTAAATTTGGGAAAACCAATCAATTGGATTGATTGGATAAAATTAAGGAAAGTACCCAATAAGATTGGGATTTGATGAGGGGTGTTGTTTGACTTAGTCTCAAGATAATGAGGCGCCACATATATATATAGCTCCTCTTCTTCCTTAGTTTCATAACTCTTCTTCTCTAATTTTCTCCACTGAAACCTTAGCCAACACACATATCAGTGTGACGACTATTTCTCTCTCTTGGAATAACAAAAGGTACCACCCACTTTCTGTTCTTCTCTTGAGTCTAGTAACCTCCATTGAAGGGACATTGGGGATTCGAAGAAAAGCAGATAAGAGCTTAAAAAAAACTCCTCATAGGAGCTTTTAGTTTTCAGCTTTTTTCATCTTTATATAAAAAAGAGCTTTTCATTATAAAAGCTTTTCCCAAAACCTATTTGGCCTATCTTATGCTTATAAGTAGCTTCTAGCTAAAAAAGAGAGGATCCAAACAGGCACTAAAGATATAAACTTTAAACCCCTAACATGTCTATTGCATGATTCATGGGTTAACATGATTGAGGGTGGAAAAATGTTGCTTCTTCCGCACAAAAATTTTAATTTTCCCTCTTTTATGTTCATGGCCTACAAAAGGCTACTTTCAAAAACAAAATAAATTAAAAAGATAAAGTAAAGGAACATGAAACACCAAGATTTATCCATTTTACTCTCAAACCACTAGAGAGATACTTCCATACTAAGCTCGATCATCAACTGTGTTCATAGCTTCCATCCGGTACCTGAAAAACCAATGTACAATTGGAATTTTACAAGATCTTTGGTCTCTCTTGATCGAACTCAACCTATACACCTATAGGATTACTCTGATACGACTCCAGGACACGGAGGGAGAGATGGGAACGTAGGTACCGGAGTGGGAGACGCATTGACTGCAAACAAAGAAGAGGTAGACGGTGGAGAAGGTCCCAGAAGGGGGACACGGGTCAAGATAAGATCCAAGTGGGTAAAGGACTATGTGCTGGAATAATGTGGGCTTAGCTGTAACTGAAGCCCAATTTGCTGCTGTTAGTAGATGAGTTGGTATGGAGCTTAATAAGGGCTGGGCCACACCCGTAAGGCCCAATAGCTGAATGTTGAGTCTGTTATTCAGTTCAAATAGGAGTCACGTTTTCATTCGTAAGGTATTGAATATTGTAATAGAGTCTTCTTCTTTTTCTTCTTCTCTCTGAACTTCTTGGAGTTGCCAACAAACTCAAATTGCTGTTGAATTTCTTTAATACAGTGTTTTCCATTTCAATTGTGCGTTGAATCTACCATTTTGGTGCTTTTGTTGAGAGAAACTTCTGATCATCATCATGACGGAGGGAACTCGAAGCTCTGTGAAACATCAGA
Organism: Gastrolobium villosum; assembly: GCA_032173675.1. Lineage (NCBI taxonomy): Eukaryota > Viridiplantae > Streptophyta > Magnoliopsida > Fabales > Fabaceae > Gastrolobium > Gastrolobium villosum. Next base: position 51,762 of record JAVKPL010013755.1, on the reverse strand, counting down.
CTACTATGGAAGAGTGTATGTCCAGAATAGCACACCACTAGGAGCAGTTCAATTCCTTGGGTAATCTGTTACAGGAAATGAATTTAAAAATAAATATGATGGATGCAAAAATAGATCAGAACTAGAAACATAAGATGAAAGGAGAAAACTCATCTGGTGAGGGACTTGGATGCCTATTCGGCAATAATGCATTCAAATCTGTTAAACTGACAATTCCTCGCTTCAGTGGAGGTAATCCTGAGCCGTGGATTCATAAGATCCAATAATTCTATAGGTTTCATGCTTTAACCGATGCTGACAAATTTACACTGACATCATTCCATATGGATGGAAAGGCTGAAGAATTGTATCATTGGATGGATCGTAATGGGCGATTGCATACATGGCCGCAATTTTTAGGGGCCTTGCGAGCTAGTTTCGGTCCTTCAAGGTATAGAGATTTGAGAGGAGAATTGGGAAGATTATCTCAGACAACAACAGTAGATGTATATCAATCAAACTTTGAGCAGTTGGCTAATCAAGTCATTGGCATTGATGATGTAAGTCTCCAGAGCTACTTTGAATTGGGACTGAAATCAGAGATCCGTAAAGAGGTATGCATGCACTTACCTACAAGTCTGGAACAAGCCATTGATTTAAATAAAAAATTAGAAGACAAGTTGAATGATAAAAGCACTAGCAGACCATATTACAACAAAAACACACAAGGAAACGTTAACAACAATCAATCTGGCCCCTTACCTACACCAAAAAACCCCTTGCTATTGGGGCTGGAACATCCAAAGGTCTGTTGTCCATACAGAGTCTCACACCTGCTGAAATGTTAGAAAAAAGAGAAAAGGGAATTTGTTACTATTGTGATGAGAAATTCAATAGAAATCATGTGTGTAAAGGCAAGATGTTCCTTCTAATGTTTCAAGAAGAAGGAGATAAACCTGACGAGTCAGAGCCCATAACCTTGCCTCACGAACCGGTTGGTATAGGAACGGAGGAGACAGAAGTACAGATGCCAGAGATCAGCTTGCATTCTATGGCAGGTCAGCACTCAAATAACACCTTGAGAGTCAAAGGAAAAATTGGCAATGCAACAGTACAAATTTTGGTGGATGGGGGTTCAACTCACAATTTTATACAGGATCGCTTGGTGAGATTTTTGGGTTTAGAAACTAAACCTACACAAAAGTTTCAGGTGTTAGTGGGCAATGGGGAGGTTATGGATTGTTTGGGTATGTGTCCGAAGGTGGCTATGGGTATACAAGGGCATTGTTCCTCCCCTGATCTCTATGTGTTACCTATTCAAGGAGCTGAAGTTGTTATGGGGGTGCAATGGTTATCGGAGTGGGGTGACGTCACCATAAACTACAAGAAACTGGTCATGAAGTTTGACAGGGGTGGCCAACCGGTGGAGATACAGGGTGAATCCAGTAATACGATGGAAACCATCCAGTTGAACCAACTACGAAAATTGACTTCTTCTAATTCAGTAGCATGCTTGTACCAGCTACATGCTATTAAACATCCTCATGTGCCAGACACCATAGGTTGTAAAGAACCTGATTACCAAGTACAAGAATGTTTGCAATACTATGAGAAGGTATTTGCCAAACCCACAAGCTTGCCACCACAACGTCAGGAAGATCATCAAATCCATTTAGAACCTGGAACAAAGGCAATTAGTGTTAGACCATATTGATATCCACACTTCCAAAAGACAGAAATGGAGAAGATGGTAAGAGAGATGCTGGAATCAGGAGTGATTCGTCCCAGCCTGAGTCCTTTTTCATCCCCTGCATTGCTTGTTAAAAAGAAAGATGGTACCTGGAGATTCTGTGTGGATTATAGAGCCCTCAATCAGGTGACTATAGCCCACAATTTCCCCATTCCGACGGTAGATGAGATGCTGGATAAACTGGCCGGAGCTACTATTTTTTCCAAGATGGACCTCAGGTATGGTTACACCAGACACGCATGGCTGAGTAGGATATATGCAAAACTGCATTTCGCACACATGAGGGCCACTACGAGTTTCTGGTTATGCCCTTTGGCCTCACTAATGCACCTGCCACCTTTCAGGGAATCATGAACTCCGTCCTCAAGGTATTTTTAAGGAAGTTTGTAATTGTTTTCTTTGATGATATTTTAATTTACAGCAAATCATTGGAGGAGCATTTGCAACACCTACGGGCAATTTAGACTGTCTCCAGAACAACAACGTGTATGCTAAGAGGTAAAAGTGCTCATTTGCTCAACCTGAGGTTGAATATCTAGGCCATGTGGTGGATGCAACAGGTGTCAGGCCAAATGAAGGAAAGATTATGGCTATTAAGGAATAGAAGGAATCTACAACAATTAAGCAGCTCCACGGTTTCCTTGGTTTAGCTGGGTACTACCGTAAGTTTATAAAGGGATTCTCCCATATAGCGGCTCCCTTAACCACCCTGCTATAGAAGGATTATTTTAAGTGGAATGCTCAGGCAGCATAAGCCATGGCTCGGTTGAAGGATGCATTGACTAATTACCCAGTGCTGGCCTTGCCCGATTTCACTCAACCCTTCGTGCTCACTACAGATGCATCTGGCATTGGAATCGGGGCCGTGCTCAGCCAAAACAATCAACCCATTGCCTATTTCAGCCGCAAGTTAACCTCCAAGATGCAACAAGCTTCCACTTACGTCAGAGAGCTATTTTCCATCACTAAAGGAATGGCCAAGTTTCGTCAGTACTTGCTCGGCAACAAATTTACTATACGGACTGATCAACGTAGCATCAAAGAATTAATGTCTCAGATCATCCAGACACCAGACCAACATCGCTTTTTGTTTAAGTTGTTGGGCTATGACTATAGTATAGAGTATCATCCGGGGGCGATCAATAAGGTTGCCGACGCCCTGTCCAGAGTGCATGAAGGGGACAAGGGACCTGAATTTGACTCTACTGAGCTTCTGACCATGACTACCTTGGTCAATCTCCTGCTGGCATCCATAAAGAGGGAAGTTATTGAGAACTCAGAATTAAAAAAAATATTAGTATCTATTCAAGAGAACAAGGAAGGGTTCGAGAACTACCAGTTCAAAGATGGACTCATCTTCTTCAAAGGGCGGATTGTTGTAGCCAACAACTCAGAGCTCCACACCACTCTGCTTCACGAGTTCCATTCCACAGTTATTGGTGTTCATGGTGGAATTCATAAGACGTTGCACGGCCTTTCCACCCACTAAAACTGGCCAAATATGAAGTTTGATGTGCAAGAATTTGTGCGCACTTGCCAAGTGTGTCAGGTTACAAAATATCAACCCCTTTCTCTTGCTGGCCTTTTACAGCCCCTGGCTATACCGAAAGCCATTTGGGAAGACCTCTCCATGGACTTCATCGTCGGGTTACCACCATCAGAAGGGAAAACAGCCATTATGGTGGTTGTGGATCGTATTTCTAAATATTCTCACTTTTCGGCATTACCAGGTGACTTCACTGCTTCAAAGGTAGCATCCGTTTTTGTGTCAGACATCTGTCGACATCATGGCGTTCCTCGCTCGATTGTCTCTGATCAAGATTGTATTTTCCTCAACAATTTTTGGCAGGAGTTGTCAAGGTTGAGTGGAACACAACTTCATTTGAGTACTGCGAATCACCCAGAAAGTGATGGTCAAACAAAGGTCACCAACAGAGGATTGGAACAATATTTAAGGTGCTATGTGATGGAAAATCCTAAAGGGTGGGTTCGGTACTTACCTTGGGCCGAGTTTTCCTACAATTCCTCCTTTCATTCTGCCATTGGTTCCACTCCGTTTCAAGTCCTCTATGGCCGTATCCCCCCATTATAGCCATATGAACGGGCTTCCTCAGCAATTGAAGCAGTCGACACCTTGCTGCACCAACGAGATCAAGTTCTGTGACAGCTCCAAGATAACCTACACAGAACACAAAAACGCATGAAAATCCAAGCCGACAAGCACCGGCGAGATGTGCAATTTACAGTGGGTGAACAAGTTCTGGTTAAGCTTTAACCTTATCGCCAGAAATCCGTTTGTAATCAAACTTTCTCCAAGTTCCGACGAAGGTACTATGGGCCCTTTCCGATAACTGCATGGATCGGCCCCGTAGCTTATCGGCTTTCTCTCCCAACCGGATCTCGCATACATCCGGTTTTTCACGTCTCGTTGTTGAATCCTTTCCATCAAAATTTAATCTTTCATCCTCTGCCGTTGCCACCGGTGACATGGGATAACCACCCAATGACTAAACTGCTGGCCCTTCTACGATCTCGCACAGTGCCGAAGGCGAAAGATTCGGACTTACAGGTTTTAGTGCAGTGGAACGGACTTCCTTTGGAAGATACTTCTTGGATGCCACTCACCGAGTTCACTCAGGCTTTTCCCCACTTCGATCTTGAGGGCAAGATCGAGTCTTTAAGGGCGGAGTGAATTGATACGACTCCAGGACACGGAGGGAGAGGTGGGAACGTGTGTACTGGAGTAGGAGATGCGTTGACTACAAACAAGGAAGAGGTAGACGGTGGAGAAGGTCCCAGAAGGGGACACGGGTCAAGATGAGGTCCAAGTGGGTAAAGGACTATGTGCTGGAATAATGTGGGCTTAGCTGTAACCGAAGCCCAATTTGCTGCTGTTAGTAGATGAGTTAGTATGGAGCTTAATAAGGGCTGGGCCACACCCGTAAGGCCCAATACCTGAATGTTGAGTCTGTCATTCAGTTCAAATAGGAGTCACGTTTTCTTGCATAGGGTATTGAATATTGTAATATAGTCTTCTTCTTCTTTTCTCTGAACTTCTTGGAGTTGCCAGCAAACTCGAATTGCTGTTGAATTTCTTTAATACAGAGTTTTCCATTTCAATTGTGCGTTGAATCTACCACACTCTAATTGAGTAAAAAAAATTACAGCAGCAAGAAACCTTCAACCAGATGTAGAGCAATCTCTACGTTCAAAATTACAAAAGAAATTAGAGAAAAAGATGAAGAGAACAAGAATATTGAATTTTTTTTCTTAGAGTATGCAAAATAAGCGAAGGGCCGGCTTGGCTTAGTGGTAAGCATGCTTACTATGATGTCCAAGGTCCTGGCTTCGACTCGGCCTCTTCACAAAAGCGGGGGTAAGGCTTGACTCGTATGTCCTTCCCCAAACACTCACGAGTGGGTATTGAACTGGGTCGTCCCTTAAAGTATGCAAAATAAGCCTAAACGAGGATTGATTCTTGAATCTTATGAGTTCTAATGTTTTTCTCTCTTAATTCCTATTTAGAAACCTTAATCATATGTTTATATAAGAGTCATATGAGTATTATAGTTGTTTATAGTCGTTGGACTCTTAATTTCGAATTTCAAGTATATAACAGATCCATATCCGGATATCCATATCTAAATATTTGATAACTCGCACAAATGAGAGTTAATTTGTTTATTTTTATGATGAATTTGCTGCATAAATTCCATATAAGTTGTCTTGTTTGCATGATAATTGAGCTAATTATTGTATATTTATAATTAAGTGCTTTGAGATGACTAAGTATGGAAAATGAGACAATATTCCTTGATTTTGTGTAAGAAAAGATGACGTGTCGAGTGTTTATCTTTGCAGGAAAAATTGACGTAGGAATGCTGTAGCAGAGAAGCTGACGAAGTAATGATATAGCAAGCACTACATCATGAAAACGTGGACAAAGAAACAACTGAACTTTTGAAATTCAAAAGTTAGTTAACTCCTAACAAATGGATAAGACACCATCAAGCAAGGATCAAGGACAGTTTCAAAGATGTATTCTTATCCAAAAATCCTAAGAATCAAGGACAACAAACCTTTATTCGGTCAACAACAACATTGGCATAAGAAAATCAAGAAGATCAACATCTTATCCAATCAAGTGCCAATAGCACAAGAATTTAGGGATAAGATAAGGCTGCAGCAACACGATTTAAGGAATTTCACTCCTAATGTAATAACCCAAAAATCATGTACTCAAAATTAGGCTAATGGAATGAAATGAAAGGGGCCAAGCCCATATTCAGTGAATGATTAGTTTGGAATAAGCAATATTAGTCCCAAATAGAACCCACTCTAAATAAGATAAATAGTAACTTAGCCCAATATGGTTTAGGGCCCAAACAATGTCATAGCCCAACCTACTTAAGAATATGACTAAGTTAAAGTAAGAAAGGGTTTAAGCCCAAAGGAATGCAAGCCCATTATATGAATTGAATAAGACATGGTCCAATTAATATGCACATAAAGATCTAAGCCCACAACCACTCACACTAAGCCTAAGCCCAACCAATAATGATCCAACCCCTACAAGACCTAATGGGCCGAAAATACCACCAAGCCCAAACACAATCCAAAGATAAACCCTAGATGAGGTGTCAACACATGATTGGATGAATTTGAATGAAATTTCACCCCCCTCACATGTCCATCTCGGTTTCAACAAAGAGAAAAGAGGATGAGGTTGCTTTTCCATGCTAGGCGCTAATTAGAGAAAGAAAGGTGATGAAAGAGGTTGTGTAAGATACACTCCAACCCTAACCAATGCATGTGACTTACTTTAACCAAAAGCAACTCTACTTTCCCTTAAGCTACCTTGGACAACGCACAAATGATGAGAAAGGAAAGATTTCTTCTTACACACTCAAGCCATGCATGACACCTTACAAAGATCAAAGCCTTCACTAAACCCTAAGCCCTCCTACACGGTCATCAAGGAGAAAGTCACATGACCAAATCTCTTCTCCCCCTCTCAACCTCGGCCAAACAACAAGGAAGCAAGGAAACCCTAGCTCAATTCACAATCAAACCCTCCTTGAATCATGTGCTTAGGTCATCAAAAGATTTGAATAAAAATATAGAAAAGACTTTCCCCTTCTCTTTCCACATGTCATGGCCAACACACATCAAGACAAGCAAAGATTTTTCTTTCATCCAGACCAAACCAATGCCAAGTGGAATCCATGCAAAGGTCACATTAGGAGGTTGAAAGAGCAATCATCTCTTCGCCCTTGTATGCTCGACCATCCTCTCAACAAAGACAAGGAAAGATTTCTCACACTCAAGCATCACTCACTCACCACCAATGCATGTGAATAACTTCCTCCACATTCACAAGTAACACTCAAGTACCCCTCACCTAAACCCTAAAGCAAATGATGACAAAGCCTAAATAAAAGATTAAGCAAAGAGCTCTCTCCTTCCCCCTAAGGCCGTGAAGAACGAAGCACAAAGACAAAGACCCATCTCTTCTCCTCACCCCTTGGCTTCGGCCATTTCTCTTCTCAACAAGCCAAGCAAGTTAAACACTCAAACACTTCATCTTCTTTGCCTCTAAAGCTTCGGCCATAGGAAGTTAAAGGACCTAGGATCACCTCAAAATTATTCTAAGCTCCCCAAACTCCCTTGTCTCCACCCACATAGAGAGAGAGACCAAGAGGTTGTTGGAAGCAACTCTCAACCCAGAAGAGTCCTTGAAGATCAAGTGTGAAGCATTAGTTAGAGCGTTTTTCTCATATATTCAAACCCTTATTTTGTTGGATTCTTTATTATTCAAAAAGAACAAAAACACGTCTTTTTATTTTACAAATCAAATTCCCACACAATCCTGACATTCGTGTCAAAAGCATCTTGAAATATTTAATCTTAAAAAGGATAGTTAATTGATTTGGACACACTCTCTGTGGATACGAACTTGACTTATCATTTTATTACTTGCGCGATTCGGTACACTTGCCGATTCACGTCAAATTTTTGGCGCCGTTGCCGGGGAGTGTTTTTCTTAAATCAATTAATCTTGATTTTAAAGATTAAATTGTTTTTATTTTATTTTTGTTTTGAATCTGTGCTACTAATCTTTTCTCTGAAGTTGTATGCAAAGCAGTGCTTTTCTAAGGAGAAGCGAACGAATTGCTCAAAGAGAGAAGGAAAGAAAAAGGGCACAGACAACTCCCATTCCAGTAGCTGAAACCCTAGAGATGGCTGCTCCTAATCAGAATGCTGATCCTAGGATGAACACCATCCTCACGCCTATCTTTAACAGGCCCAATGCTGGAATTGTTCCACCAGAACTTGGGAACAATCAATGGGAGCTCAAGTCCAACATCATTCAGTTGGCCGAGAGAGAAAAGTATGGAGGAGAGGACAATGAAGATCCTCACAGATTCGTTGACAGATTTTTACGAATCTGTGACTCTACAAAGCCTCCACATGTTTCTGATGATGCAATACGATTGAGACTTTTTCCTTTTGTTGTTAAGGGAAAAGCTCTTGATTGGGTAGAAAGACAACCTGCTGATAGCATCATTTCTTGGGAAAACTTGTCCGAAAAATTCTTTGCAGAATTCTTCCCCATGGAGAAATACAACAACATGGTGAACGATATCACCTCCTTCAAACAACAATCTGGAGAGACCATCTGCGCTTCTTGGAATAGATTCAAGGCCCTCATGAGAAAGGTTCCTCATTATAACCTATCTCAAGGGGACCAAGTGAGAATCTTTTTCAATGGTTGTCTACCGGAGACGAAACTGGTCATTAATACTGCAGCAGGCGGTTCTTTGGGTGATAAGCTAGCTTCAGAGTCATATCATCTGATTGACAAGTTAGCTAAAAATGAGAATGAAACATCTACAAGGACAGGAAGAAGGGAAGCAGTGCCACTCAATGATAATAATGCAATGCTGGCAGAGCAAAAGTTGTTATCACAACAAATGTCTAATCTGAATGCAAAGTTTGAGAGGATGCAGCTTTCTAAAGTTCAAGCAAGTGCAGTTGTTCTTGACTGTGAATATTGTCATGAAGATCATGACACCAATGCTTGTCCTACATTGATGTCTTCAGATTCTGCTCAACAGTTGCAGGTAAATGGCATTTGGTATGATCAGCGCCCTAATCAGCAAAATTTCTCAAGGAATCAGAATAATTCTGCTGGCGGTAATAGTTACCAAAGGAAGAGTTATCAAGGTACTGGTTTAGATATGACATCTGACAACTATCTAAAACCACCACCTATTCCAAAAAGAGAGCCTTCCGACCTGGAGCGTTTAGTAGGAACATTGGCACAAAGTACTAACGCTTTCATGGAAGAGAGTAAGGCTAATCAAAGAAGTACCAATGCTTTCATTGAGGAAAGTAGAGCTGAGTCCAGGAACACAAAAGCTTCAATCAAGAACCTGGAATATCAGGTTGGTCAACTTGCCCAACAGTTATCTGATAGAGCTCCAGGTACCTTTCCTGGTAACACTACTACCAATCCCAAGGAAAATTGTATGGCAATTATAACTAGAAGTGGGAAAGTGGTATCATCCCCACCAAAACCTATAGAAGAGGAAAAGAAGGTTGAACAGGAGGAGAAATCTGAAGAAGAAACTGAAAAGTCTCCTGAAAATATTGAAACCGACTGATGATGTGAAGGAGCCAGCTACTCTTCCAAAAGAAAAATTTGAACTTATTGAAGAGTATCTTATGAAAATGGCACCTTATCCTGGAAGGTTGAAGCCAGAATTAAAAGCAAAAAGTTATGACAGATTTCTTGATCTTTTCAAGAAATTGCATGTGAACATCCCGTTTGCTGAAGCATTGGCTAATATGCCAAACTATGCAAAATTCATGAAAGATCTCCTTTCCAGGAAGCATAAGCTACAAGAGTGTCAAACAGTTGCACTTACTAAGAAGTGCAGTGCTATTATCACTAGGAAGTTTCCTCCTAAACTTCGTGATCCTGGAAGCTTCAACATTGAAATTGAAATAGGAGATACAAAGATTGGCAAAGCTTTGTGTGATTTAGGGGCGAGCATTAATCTGATGCCCTTATCTGTCTGTAAAGCCTTGGGGATCACTGAATTGAAGCCTACTTTGGTTTCTCTTCAGCTTGCTGATAGATCCTTAAGGAAGCCAAGTGGTATAGTCGAAGATGTTCTTGTAAAAATTGACAAGTTCATCTTTCCGGCTGATTTTATTGTGCTTGATATGGAGGTAGAGAATGAAATGCCTCTCATATTGGGTAGACCTTTCCTGGCCACAGCCCGTGCAATGATTGATGTAGAGCAGGGAAAGCTGGTGCTAAGGATGAATGAAGACACAATCACTGTCAATGTCTTTGATGCAATAAAAAGACCATATGATGATAGTGATTGTTTTGAAATTAATGTCTTAGAAGAAGTGATGCATGAAGATGAAACTCCCTTGCAAGAATTGACTGTTGAATTGCAAGAGAGAGATCATATCCCTTTTGAGGAAGACATTAAAGCTGCTGATGAGTTGCTTGAACAGAAGACTTCTGACAAAGAAATAGGTGCTCCTAAAGTTGATCTTAAGGAGTTACCTCCGGCTCTAAAGTATATGTTCCTGGGTGATAATGAAACATATCCAGTGATCATAAATAACAGGTTATCTGCTGATGATGAGAAGAAACTGAAAAAAGGGTATAAGTCCTTCCTTCTGTACGCATAAAATTCTCATGGAGAATGATATCAAACCTGTAAGGCAGCCTCAAAGGAGATTAAACCCCATGATGAGAAAAGAAGTGGTCAAACTTCTTGATGCAGGTATGATTTATTCAATATCAGATACTGCATGGGTAAGTCCTGTACAAACTGTGCCAAAGAAAGGGGGTGTCACTGTGGTGAAAAATGATAAGGATGAACTAATCTCTACCAGGACAATTACTGGCTGGCGGATGTGTGTTGACTATAGAAGGCTTAATGAAGCAACTAGGAAGGATCATTTTCCTCTCCCTTTTGTGGATCAAATGCTGGAAAGGTTAGCAGGTCATTCTTATTATTGCTTCCTTGATGGATACAGTGGCTATAATCAAATTGCAGTAGGAGAATGTCGTTTGGCGTTTTTGCCTATAGGAGAATGCCGTTTGGATTATGCAATGCACCTGCTACTTTTCAGAGGTGCATGTTATCAATCTTCTCAGATATGGTAGAAAAGTTCTTGGAGGTATTCATGGATGACTTTTCGGTCTTTGGCTCTTGTTTTGATGATTGCTTAGGCAACTTATCTAAAGTACTGAAAAGATGCCAAGAGACAAACCTGGTTCTTAACTGGGAGAAATGTCACTTCATGGTCCAAGAAGGCATTGTGCTTGGACACAAAATTTCTAAGGAAGGTATAGAAGTTGATAGAGCAAAACTAATGCTCATTGAAAAACTACCACCTCCAATTAATGTTAATGGAGTACGAGGTTTCCTTGGTCATGCTGGCTTTTATAGAAGATTCATCAAAGACTTCTCTAAAATTGCCAAGCCACTAAGTCAACTTCTAATGAAAGACAATGAGTTCGTTTTCAATGATGCTTGCCTTAAAGCCTTTAATTTCCTAAAGGAAAAGCTCATTACTGCTCCTGTCTTGGTTTCTCCTGATTGGAGTATGCCATTTGAGTTGATGTGCGATGCTAGTGATCTTGCTATTGGTGCTGTTCTTGGCCAAAGAAGAAACAAACTGTTGCACGTAATTTACTATGCTAGCAAAGTTCTGAATGAAGCACAGGTAAACTATGCAACAACAGAGAAGGAGATGCTTGCTGTGGTCTATGCACTTGATAAATTTAGACCATATCTCCTTGGTGCTAAGACCATCATCTTCACTGATCACGCAGCCATAAAGTATTTGATCTCTAAACAAGATGCCAAACCACGACTATTAAGGTGGATGTTGTTGTTTCAAGAGTTTGATTTAGAGATAAAAGACAAGTCAGGGATGGAAAATAAAGTTGCTGATCACTTATCAAGAATACGAGAGAAGAACCTGCAAGATGGTCCTGCTTTAGAGATCAACGATTATTTTCCGGATGAACAAGTTCTTGCAATCTCTGTGCATTTGTCTGAAGAACCAATTCTTGCACTGCATGTGGAACCATGGTTTGCTGATTTTGTAAATTTTAAGGTAATCAAGAAAGTACCTCCTAATTTCACAAAGCAACAAGTGAAAAAATTCTTATATGATGCTAGGAGGTATGTATGGGATGATCCATTCCTGTATTTCCAATGTGTTGATGGAATCTTGAGAAGATGTGTATCAGAATTGGAAATCAAGGGGATTTTATGGCATTGTCACAATTCTGATTACGGTGGCCATTTTGGTGGAAACAGAACTGCCCAGAAGGTGTTGCAAAGTGGGTATTACTGGCCTACTCTTTTCAAAGATGCCAGAGAGTATGTTGAAAAGTGTGAAAGATGCCAGAAGACAGGGAACATTTCCCGAAAAGATGAAATGCCTCTAAACACTATTATGGAGGTAGAATTATTTGATTTATGGGGGATCAATTTCATGGGACAATTCCCATCTTCCTATTCCAACCAGTATATTTTGGTAGCTGTGGACTACGTTTCTAAGTGGGTTGAGGCAACAGCTCTTCCTACTAATGATGCCAAGGTGGTTGTGAATTTCCTGAGGAAGAATATCTTTACCAGGTTTGGAGTGCCGAGAGCAATCATAAGTGATGGAGGCTCTCATTTTTGCAATAAGCAGTTTGGAAATCTGTTAACAAAGTATGGTGTCAGGCATAAGGTTGCTACACCTTATCATCCGCAGACTAGTGGCCAAGTGGAAGTTTCCAACAGGGAACTGAAGCGAATCCTTGAAAAGACTGTTAGTATTTCTCGGAAGGATTGGTCGAAGAGACTGGATGATGCACTGTGGGCATACCGAACTGCATACAAGACTCCGATAGGAATGTCTCCCTATCAGCTTATGTACGGGAAAGCTTGTCACTTACCTGTGGAGCTTGAACATAGAGCCTTTTGGGCTGTTAAATTCCTAAACTTTGATGCCACAGCAGCTCTTGAGAAATGAAAGTTTCAACTGTTAGAGCTTGATGAGTTTAGGAATTCGGCTTTTGAAAGCTCCAGAATTTATAAAGAAAAAGCCAAGAAATATCATGATAGAAAAATTGTACACAAAGAATTTGAGCCTGGCCAGCAGGTGTTGTTGTACAACTCCCGATTGAAACTTTTTCCAGGGAAGTTGAAATCCAGGTGGACAGGACCTTTTGTGGTTAAAAAGGCCTTTCCATATGGTACTGTTGAAATATCTTCCATGGAGGAAGACAGACCATTCAAAGTCAATGGCTCTAGGTTGAAGTTCTTCCATGGAGGACCAGTGATGAAACAGGTTGTGGCCTTGCGCCTTAATTCCATTGCAACTTAAATGAGGTAACCGTCAGGCTCGGGACGTTAAACACGCGCTAGTTGGGAGGCAACCCAACATTTTTATCCTTTTCTTTCTATCTTGTTTTCATTATTTAATTTTAGGTACCCAGAGAAAAATTAAGAAAAAAATGATGAAAGAGAAAAGCAAAAATCCAGTGAGTCTACGCTTGAAGCGTAGAACTCTACGCTTCAAGCGTAGAGAAGAAAAATAGAACAGTGTGTCTACGCTCCAAGCGTAGAACCCTACACTTCGAGCGTAGAAAAGATGATTGAGCAGAGGCTGAGCGCTCCAAGCGTAGGAACCCACGCTTGAAGCGCAGGAAATTCAAGAGGACAGTAGTCCCACGCTTCAAGCGTAGAACCCTACGCTTGAAGCGTGGGATGGGAATTCGGAAAGTCAGAGGCAGAGGGTCTACGCTTCAAGCGTAGGACCCTACGCTTGAAGCGTAGATGGGGAATTTGGACCGACAGGGGCAGTATGTCTACGCTTGAAGCGTAGAACTCTACGCTTCAAGCGTAGAACAGCGTTTAAGTGGTAAACCCTAGTTCTTTCTCCCTCAGCGCCGCGCACAAACTTCCCCCCCTCCTCTCTTCTCTCCCTTTTTCTTCTTCTCTCCCTCTCTTCCCCTCTCCTCTCTCTCACTCTTCCCCTCTCCATCTACCACCCACCATCACCACACATCCTCTTCACCACCCACCACCACCACACTCTCCTCCCTCTCACTCTTCCCCTTTCCATCTACCCACTACCATTCTTCCACACGTGATCAAAAGGTGCTAATCTCGGTGTATATGTTGGAAGGAGACGCTAATCATTGGTTGGCAAATGCGTCTCAACCTCTGGAGATGCAAAATGCGGCAATCACTTGGGCCATGTTTGAAGAGATGTTCTTGGAGAAGTATTTCCCGATGTCAATCTGGCATAACAAGCAAGGCGAGTTTGATCGACTCGTGCAAGGAACCATGACGGTGGATCAGTACCATGCCAAATTCAACGAACTACTCCGACTGGCAACTTACCGAGGAACTTTGCCCCTGCCAGATTTTCTGACAGCAAAATTTCAAAGAGGTTTGTTCGCTAGGATTGCGGAACTGGTAGCTGGAAATGACCCTTGTTTCCTGGCCACCCTAGCGAACCGATGTCAAATGGTGGAAGCAATAGGAATGCAAACAAGGAAGCCCACTGAAGCCAGCGGATCTGGACCCAAAGCTCCGATGACTAAGAATGGACCATGGAGAAGAAAACACGGAGGTAGACCCTGGCAGCCTAGGCGGGATGATAAGAAGTTCAAGAGGGCCAGGAATTTTTGAGGAAACAACAACAAGGCTCCCAACTGCCCCAAGTGCAAGAAGGCCCATTTTGGCAACTGTTTAAGTGGATCGACAAAATGTTACAAGTGCGGCCAAGAAGGACACTTCATCAAAGATTGTCCACAATGATGAGAACAGCAGACAGCAGCTGAGGCACCAAGGATGGGAAGAGTTTACACGCTGGATAAGCATGTGGCGGACCAGGCAGCCGAACTAGTTAAAGGTATGATCTATATCTGTGGTGAAGACTTAGCTCTTTTATTTGACTCGGGTGCTACCAACTCATTTGTCGCCGACTATGTGGCGAAAGCATTTGATTTATTCACTGACAGACTGCAAGTCCCAATGCGGATCACCACCACAACGGGGGAAGTTACCATGACAGATCTCATATGTAGAGATGTCGAATTCATATATAAAGGATGTCGAGAGATACATATGTGATATTGAGGAGGTTGGGGTCGAGAGGTTTCTGAATTTAGACCCTTGTTGAAATGTGTGGATTAATTAGGTTAAAGTCAACTTAATTAAGTTGTGGGTAGAGAGATCATTCACACCACATTGCCTTTGAACTTGAACTTAAACAATTCAATGATTAATTTGGCCATAGAGATGTGGGAATTAATTATTGGTTATATATGTTAGGTTGGCCAAAAGCCCCAACATACTTTAGTGTTCGGTTACTAATTAAGCATTGATATAGCATCGTTAAAGCATTATTTCAGTATTGCTGTATCAGTGAAATTAAACCTGACTTATATTTCATCCATCATCTTAATACATTTGAATTTAGTTTACAATTTTCTTATTTTTAATTTTCTTTTATTTTACAATTTCAATCATCACAATCAATCATTTTACCTATTTTCTTTACTTAAATAATCAATATTTTATACTTATCTCCGTGGGAACGATACTTGGACTTACACATCTCTTTATTACTTGTGACACGTGCACTTGCGTATTTGTGTGGAAGATTTAATTGATTACAACTTGCACTTGCGTATTTGTTTTTATTTGAGTTGAGAAATTATCTTTCTTATCTATCCTTTACCTTTCTTACTTACTATTTTCTAGGTGTTAATTGCAGCGTATGAGCAATTCTTCATCAGAGCAAGAAGCAGATTTTGATCCTGAGACTGAAAGAACATTTCGAGCAAGAAGGAGATGACAAAGACGTAGCAATCCAAGAGCAATACCTGACATGTCCGAAAGGCTAAGAAACGGTGAAGAGGATGGACCTCACCATAAGTCCATAATAATGAAGGTCCAGATCAAGTTGAGATTCCAATCTGAGCGCATGCAATTCCTACGCTCAATAATTTTCATTCTGGAATCGTTCAACCTAATGTAGCAGCAGAGAACTTTGAGATGAAGCTAGTGATGTTTAACATGTTGTAGACTATTGGTTAATTCAACAGGCTACCTAGTGAAGAACCTCACCTTCACCTCAAGAATTTTATGGATGTAGCAGACACCTTCAAGATTATAGGCATGACATCTAATGCTTAAAAGCTAAAGTTGTTCCCATACTCCCTCCCCAACAAAGCTAAAGCATGTTTGAATTCTTTACAACCACAATCAATCCGAAGTTGGGAGGAATTGGCAGACAAGTTTCTACTGAAGTTCTTTCCTCCCATGAAGGCAACCCAATACAGAAATGATATATCAACCTTCAAGCAATTGCAAGAAGAGTCATTTTATGAGGCTTGGGAGAAATTCAAAGATCTATTGAGGAAGTGCCCAAACCATGGCATTCCCGAATGGATTCAGATGGAGACATTCTACAATGGGCTTAATGGACCAACAAAGAGCATGGTCGATGCATCATCTGGAGGAGCCCTTTTGGAAAAGACATATACAGAAGCATATGCAATATTAGAAAAGATGGCAGTCAACAACTATCAGTGGCCTATAGAAAGATCAAGTTCAACACTAAAGAAGGCTGCTGGAGTTTTGGAACTCGATGCTGTAACAGCACTGTCAGCACAGACTTCAGCGTTGAATAACTCTATCAAGATGTTGAATCTATCTACTGAAGCTAAAGCACAACCAGTCAATGCCATAACCGATGCTATATCATGTGTTTTCTGTAATGGTCCCTATGTTTATGATAATTGTCCATAAAACCCTTAATCTGTTTGTTTTATAGGTAATTTCAATAGAAACAACAATCCATATTCAAATACCTATAATCCCGGGTGGAGGAATCACCCAAATCTTTCCTATTCTCAAGGACAGCATCATGGACAACAACAATTGTCCTCAAATACAACAGAAAGCTCATATAAAGCTCCATACCCTCTTGGATTTGCGCAGCAACAACATCAGCCCAGACAACACACTGATACATCAAGTACACTGGAAAGTATGCTGAAAGATTACATGACAAGGAGTGATGTTATAATTCATAATCAATTTGCGTCAATCAAGAATTTGGAGACTCAAGTAGGTCAATTAGCAGAAGCACTTATAAGCATACCTCAAGGAACTTACCAAGCAATACTGAAGTCCCAAAGAAAAATGGAGAAGAATAGGTCAATTCTATATTATTACGGAGTGGTAAAACCATAGATGAACCAGAAGTCATAAGGAATTACCATGAGCAGAAGCAGAAGGCATTGAATCAGAATGAATAAGATAAAGTTGCTGAAGAGGTGGAAAATCATGATCAACCCAAAGAACCTCAAGTTGCTAGCACTAAGAATATCGCTATAGCAAAACCACAATAAAGTCAGACTGTCAGCTAGGCAACAAGACCACCACCTCTCTTTCCTCAAAGATTGCAGAAGCAAGATGATGACAAGCAATACAAGAAGTTCCTTGATGTTCTAAAACAGTTGAACATTAATGTACCCTTGGTTGAAGCTCTTGAGCAAATGCCAAGTTATGCAAAATTCATGAAGGACATCTTGGCAAAGAAAAGGAGGCTGGAGGAATATGAGACAGTAGCTCTCACCCAAGAAAGTTGTCAATACTACCTCATTAAGTTACCACCAAAGCTAAAAGATCCAGAGAGTTTCACTATTCCTTGTACTACTGGTAACCAATATGTAGGTAATGCATTATTGGATTTAGGCTCAAGTATTAACCTCATGCCTAAAAGTATTTTCAAGAAGCTTGGTATAGGAGAAGCACATCCAACCACTGTCACATTACTGATGGCTGATAGATCAATAACTTATCCAGAAGGAAAAATTGAAGATGTGTTGGTAAGAGTGGATAAGTTCATTTTTCCCGCTGACTTTATTATTCTTGACTTTGAAGCAGATAGGGAAGTACCCATCATTTTGGAGGAGCACTCTTAGCCACCAGATGAGCAGTGATTAATGTTGAGAAAGGAGACTTGACTATGCGAGTAAATGATGAGCAAGTTACATTCAATATACTGAAAGCCATGAAGTATCCCGAACAAGTGGAAGAATGCGCTAGCTTAGACACCATTGATGCAGTCTTGCTACAGTAGCTCAAGCAGCAAACAGAGACAGAACCACTGAATGTTGCTATAGTAGAGGAATGTGCAAACGATGAAGAGGAAATGAAGGAGTGCCTTGCATGGATGGACTCCCAACCAATAAGGCCGTACAAAGAGAGACACTTTGAATCTCTTGGAGAAAGAGTGATAAAGACACTTAAGCCATCCATAGAGGAACCTCCAATCCTTTAGCTGAAACCACTGCCCCAACATCTTAAATATGCATATTTAGGATATGGAAACACTTTACCTGTTATTATTTCATCTTTTCTCTCTGATGCAGAAGCGGAGCAGTTGGTACAAGTACTAAAGGAGCATAAAAGAGCCCTCAGATGGAGCATTGCAGACATAAAAGGAATTAGCCCAACATTTTGCAATCATAAAATATTGCTGCAGGAAGGCTACAGCAGCACTGTGCAACCTCAAAGAAGGCTGAATCCTATGTGAAGGAAGTTGTCAAGAAAGAAGTGATTAAATGGCTTGATGCAGGAGTTATATACCCCATTTCAGATAGCCAATGGATAAGTCTTGTGCAATGTGTTAGTATATGGGTGTTCTAGAGACAATATTTTGATTAAACAAAGGACACTAGATGTAGAACTTTTGTCGCAAATAAATAATAAGTACACTTTATCCGGTTTCATATTATGTCTCGATATTATTGTTAATATTATATGAACAAACTGGATAAACCCCTTGGAATGGAACATGTATCTCTTGAGTATCTATGATGAGATCACGATCATGAGGATTCAAGGATATCACACGTTTATTCCTAATTTTATGTTCCTAGTCTAGAGACACTGAGATTGGAAATCAGTGATCTCGGGTAAGACTAGCACGACTTATCTATTTGTATATGGATATAAGGTAAAGACCTCATGTGCTATAGATATGGAGATATCTTAGCTAAAGTCGTGGGTGGATCTATAAGAGTATAGCTCGCACTGAAAAGACCCAAAAAGAGACTCTATGAGGAAATCTCACAGATAGTATCATTAGAGTAGTCTTTTTATATTTGGGTATGTCTTTCCTTAGATCAGAGATTATTACCTAGACTATATTCTAGAAGGCATGCTTTGATTGTATGCCTTGTATGCCTGAAACATGGAGACTCATAGATATACTGTTGGGCGTGTCCTGAAAGAGCACAGGGCTAGGGTGATAAGTTGAAGGAATTCGTCAAATCTCTGTGAGAGATTAGGTTATCTGTAAACCGGAGAAATCAGGATGACATTTACAGGGACTCGAGAATCTATGCATAGTAAAAGAGATCATGAGATGATCTGCCTTTAGAGTCAGTAAATTGAAGATTCCCTATTTCGAATAAAGCTTACCCTAAACCGCAAGGGTTGATACATTTCCTTACCCTAGGTTAATGGGAAGATAACCGAGACGAAGGGAGATACATACGGTAACCAAATATGTGTAATAGGATGATCAAGTCATTAATCTGACTAGCTCTGGGGCAACAAAGCACTGCTAGTGCTCTGTGTTGTCATTAATTGGGTTGTGGGCTTGTTGGGCCCGAGCCCATTTATGTCAGAGGCTATGTTGGACCTAATGGGTCACACACTAACACCTTGTAGTCATGATGAACTAGCTTTAAAGGTATTGGGCCTAATAATGGTTGTTAGCCCAAGAAGCTGTTTGGAAGCCCACCTGAAGGGAAGAGGGCGCATGGATTGTGTAATGGGCTTGGATGGTCTAAGACATTACTAATTAATTTAATTAGTTAAATTAATTATCAAACATTTAAATTTTGAATTTGGAATTTGAATTTGGAATTTGAATTTTGAAATTCGAGTTTTGAATTTGAAATTTGAAATTGGATTTTGAAATTTGAATTTTGAATTTGAAATTTGAAATTTGAATTTGAAATTTGAATTTTGAATTGGAATTTTGAATTTAAATGTTTGAACGTTCTAATTCAAGTGTTTGAATTCGAATTTGAATTGGCTATGAAAAGTTGTTTCATAACAAAAGGATAAGATGAGATTTGTTGGAACAAATACCCTGCATCAAGAGAAGATATTTGATCTCATCCAATAAGGAAATTGTGCGCCACTTTAGTTGCAAATAAGTGTCATCTTGTCAACTAAATGTGCTCCAATTCTGATTTGGTTGGTTGAGAGAATCAGTGAGTTAGTTGGTTCAAATTTGAACGCAACTACTCAACGTATATGGACTCAATTTGGGACTGAGTGGGGCGCATAAGTGAGCGGTCATATGATGACCATTAGGTCAGAATCATGAAAGGATAAGGACCTAATCTCATGAGGATTCAAAGGGAAGGTTGTTGGCAATTTTGAATTGCAACAACTCCTCTAACTATACGCACATCTTGAGGGGTTCTCAAGTGAGGAA
Source organism: Gastrolobium villosum (assembly GCA_032173675.1). Lineage (NCBI taxonomy): Eukaryota > Viridiplantae > Streptophyta > Magnoliopsida > Fabales > Fabaceae > Gastrolobium > Gastrolobium villosum. The sequence goes on along the minus strand of JAVKPL010013755.1, from coordinate 31,460 downwards.
AATCCTCTCATTCTCTCCCTACTAATCAACACTCTTATGCGCAAAAGGGGCATTCATTCCTCCTTAGGGTTTTCACAAGTAAACCTAGCCTATTCTCCTCACTCTTTGCACCACACTCTAGTGAAGTTTTCATTTTGAAGACTTCACTCTTCTAAACACTAAACCAAGCCTCCATCTTCACCTATTGAGCGCATAGTAAGCCTCTCTGTGGTGGTCATCTGCTGGCTTTCAAAAAGGTGTTCTTGCATCATTGACAAAGGGTGGTGTGGATCAACGTTAGAGGGTTTGAACCCTTTAAACCTGACAAGTGATCTCCCTGGCGATCAGATCATAAACAAGGTAACATCATGCTGTCTTAAAGCTTGAAAAACTGTTTGCATGTGTGTTTCCGCAAGGAAATTTTTTTTTCCCTCTCACATGCAGCGGCCTTCAAAACCATTTTTACTTTCAAGTGGTATCAGAGCCCGGTTGCTTTACCATATGCGGGTGATGGTACCTTGTTTGTGAAAAATGTTTTTCACGGTCAAAATCTTTAAAGGGTTAATTTTTAAATTCTGCATATGGATTTTTAATTACAAATGTTTTAATTTGTTAAATTTTTTGTTTTTATGAACATGTAAATTCGATTGCTATGCTCATAAATCTATATGTATTCATGGTTTCGTTTCTTTTTCTTTATGAAAGTTGTAAAAGGAAACACCCTTTTTGAAAGGGATTATTCAGCCATGAAGGGTACTTAGAGTACCTTGATTGTTTTCTTATTTTTCTCCATGAATTGTATCATGAGCATAACATAAAATTTTTGTCACAAAATTTATCATATACATGCATATATGATTCGGCCATGAAAGGGTTTATGGCTGCATGCATGGTTTAATTTTGTTTTCTTTGAGAAAGAATTAACAAAATTTGAATTATAAAATTGTTATATAATTCGGTCATCAAGAGAAAAATTAAGAGAATTTGAATCTTGATTTTATTTTGGTGTTTAAATGTTAAATATCAAAATATATGTGAAAACATGTTATGAGATAATATGATTTTTGTGCTTGCAAGTTTTGAATCTTTCAGGTGCAAAAAGGAAGGGGATGGTCATGGTGCCCAATTTGAAATTTCAAATTTAAATAAATGTGTAATTTGCTCTGTTTGATTAGAGTTGTAATCTCAATTTTAAGTTTTTGTTATTTTAAATTTGTCCCTCCAAAGATGTTTTGGAGTTTCTTTAATTATATGTAATTAGAGAATTAGGCTAGTGGCGTATAGACGACAAGCAGTCGTTGCTTGAGAAGCAAGATGTAATTCGCGAGCACCATGACTGTCACATACAAATTACTTATTTGCATGTATGCTAAGAATGTCTAGTATGCATGAATTGGACAAATCGCGTTTGTATGGTTATTATGTTTGTCTAATTGCGACTAGTGTAAACCGATAGATGTTTGACATAGGTTACGACTAGCATGATAACTTACAACGTGCGTTTGATGAGACCTAATAAACCCTGAATAAAAGGAACCCTTAAAAGGAACAAATTATCAAGCGTATGATTACCTCCCACCACCAATACTACTCAAACCTCTTCTACACAGTGATGCTCCACAACTCAGTTGAGACCCATTGTTTCATTGAGCTAGAGTAGTGTTAGAAGTGTGAGACACTTGAGGTGCTGGTTAATGCTTAACTGAGACATAAGTTGCAGGCTCAGCCGGGCTTATGAGCTTAGGGTAATGGTGCTAGGTTGGTTGCATGAGATGCACCACTAAGTGACAAGAAGTTGTCAACCTAATGTTAAGAGAGAGTATGAGATACTGTTGATAAGGATCAACCCATTATTTAAATTAATCTTGCGGTCTCAGACGGAGATTAAAATAAATAATAGCACTCTTAATCCCACTAAGGTAAAATCTAAAAGTAGATTAACCCTAAGTCAAATGGTAAGGGTCATTGACTTAGATAAAATAGTGGTCACTGACCCCTTGATAAATAATAGGTGCATAATCAGTGTAAATATTCTTAAATTATCATTCAATCATGTATTAATTACTTTGACTATGTGAACAATTATATAAAATATCAAAGTTATTAAATAATACAACAACACATGATTACGTGTAATTGATATTTTTTTAATACAAGAGTAAAAATTGAACACATAATCTAATATAGACATCAAAATTTCTCACTAGACCATTTTTTTTTTTTGATAAACACTAGACCAAATTTAATGGCTTTATAAGTGATATTTTTTATTATACTAAACCAAAAGACCAAAAAAAGTATATTTATTTATTATCTTTTTTTTTTGGTGAGTAACTACACATTTTTTTAAATCTTTTGTTCTTGGAGTTCGGTCTCAAAGGCTAACTCTCAAAAAATTCCAAAAATTTGTATTACTCAAAAATCTGAACTTGAACACTGCAAACCCCTGGTTGCTCAAACTCGACAGTTGAGCTATCTCTAGGAGTTATTTATTATCTTTTTGTTGTATAAGATATATTAAATTCAAGTTGATATACATAATGCACAATACATCTATTAATAGTTATATACGTATAATGAATACTGTTATATTAACAATTTTATTATTGAATGAAATAAGAAAAAATATAAATTTTTTTTTATAAACAAAAATATAAAGTATCTTTTAACTTTTTTAAGCTCTATTTTTAACTTTAGCTTAAAAGTAGCTTTTAGTTTAAAAAAGAAAAATTCCAAACAGGCTATAAGTCAAAAGTAGTAGAAAGAGTCCAAAAACTAATATTAAAAAAAAATGGATAAGATAATAAGAATAGTTCAAAAGTAACCCATAAGGGCATGTTTGGTGTGATTTATAAGGCCTGATAGTATAAGCTTATACTATACATTATGACATTTTTAGTTGTTTGGTGTTACCATCGTATAGTATAAGCTTATACGACAAGATCCCTTTATAGATCAAAATGATGTATAACTTAATCATACCTCGGAGGGTGAGATTAGGGCTAATAAAGGGTTGATGTATTATTATTATTTTTTGGTAAGCAGGGATTGATGTATTAACCAGTGAAATTATCAAGAATTAATATATTATTTTAAGGGTTCAATTTTTTTGCAATATATAAATTTTTAAAATATTGGGGATTTTTATTTTTATTCAAATTAATATATTTTTTAAAAACACTGATTATTTCTATAAAAATTAATATCATATGACATATTTGGAAGAATTATATAAATTCTTTATTAAAAGTTATTTTTGTCAAAAATATTTACTTTTATCTTATTAGTATTATACAATAGATTATCAAACACTTGATGATATTATCTTATATAATACCATGTCAAAGGGATACTAGAGGTTTCCTTATCCATTTTAAGGCACTTGTTGATGTAATCCTCAGAAGCTTGAGGGTGCCAAGTTCTTGAACCAATCTTAATATCAATTACTGATGGGTTTGTGTAATTGGACACAACATCTTCCAGCACAAGATGTGGGTGTAACCGAGAACCATTTGATGCATTCACAAGCTTAGTACCATGAAAAACTGGGAAGAATCTGAGAATTTTTCCAGGAATCTTGGAATCAGAAGAAAGAGAAGTGTAAAAAGTAAATTCATTGGAACTGTTGGGAACTCGGTTCCCTCAAACTCAGCTAGAAAGCCTTTTGTGCGGAAGTCAATCAACCAGATCCGGAGCTCAGATCTCGGCAGTACCACGACCTGTATATCACCAGGTCGGGAGCGCAGCGGAAAATCAAAAATAGATAGGAGAGAGAGAAGAAGAACACAACCAGATTTAACGTGGAAAACCTTCTCCAATGAAGAAGTAAAAACCACGGGACCTAGTTCAGATCAAAAATCCACTATGAGAATAATGGTTACAATAATCAAATACACCAATGTGGTGGTTAACTCAACCTCTCCAACAATGGTGATAATCAAACTACCCTAGAGATGTTTCTCTCAAACTCTCCCTAGAGATCTCTCAAATGCAAAGAATGAAGCTTTTGCTCAAACAATCAAATATTTTCTCTCAAAATTTTCTCAACTCAATCTTCTCATATGTTTTAACCTCCACCCTAACAATGGGTATTTATAAGAGGTGGAATTAGGGTTAGGGGTATTTTAGGAAAACCCCTCTAATAGGCTTGGGCTTAGCATTGAAGGAGGAAGCCCAACAAATCTCCCCCTCCGACTTCAATGCGTCGGCTTCAGCATTAACCCGGCTCCTTCACAGCAGTCTTCAAATTTCTTTGCTGGAACCGGCTTCGTCATCATATCGGACCAATTTTGGTCAGTGTGCACCTTGACGAGTTCGAGCTCTCCACCTTCCACCATATCCCGGATCCAATGATATCTCACATCTATGTGTTTAGTGCGGGAGTGATAGGTCGAATTCTTTGCAAGATGGATTGCGCTTTGATTGTCACAACCCAGCTCGTACTTGTCTTGTTCATGGTTGAGTTCCATGAGGAACTTCTTCATCCACAGCATCTCTTTGCTTGCCTCAGTCGCGGCATTGTACTCAGCCTCAGTTGTCAAAAGTGCAACACATTTCTGAAGTCTTGATTGCCAAGAGACAGCTCCTCCGGCAAATCTCATCATGTATCCCGTCGTCGACTTCCTTGAGTCGAAATCTCCCCCTAAATCAGAATCCGAGTAGCCTTGCAACTCGGCTTTGCCTTCTCCAAAACTGAGACATAAGTCGGTGGTACCTCAGAGGTACTTGAAGATCCACTTCACTGCTTCCCAGTGCTCTTTGTCGGGGTTTGCCAAATACCGGCTTACCATTCCAACAGCATATGCCAAGTCGGGTCTGGTGGAAACCATTGCATACATCAAGCTTCCGATGGCAGATTGATACGGGACCTTCAGCATCTCATCTTTGTCTTCATCAGATCTCGGACATTGCTTCTGGTTCAGCTTTATGTGTCCGGCTAGGGGGGTGCTCACTTTCTTGGCTTTGTCCATGCTGAATCTCTTCAAAATTTTCTCAATATACTTCTCTTGACTTAGCCACAGTAGCTTCTTTTGTCAATCTCGGATAATCTTGATTCCGAGTATCTGCTTTGCAGGGCCGAGGTCCTTCATTGCGAAGGACGAGCTCAACGCCTTCTTCAGGGCGACTATCCTCGATTTGTCTTTCCCTACAATAAGCATGTCATCAACATATAACAACGAGATCAAAAAATCTCCGGTCTCATACCTCTTCACAAATACGCAGTGGTCGGCTTCTGTCTTTTCATACTTGTGATCAGTCATAAATGATTCAAATTTCTTGTACCACTGCCGAGGTGCTTGCTTCAAGCCATAGAGGCTCTTCTTCAATTGACATACCAAGTCTTTTTGGTCTGGGGCTTGGAACCCCTCAGGTTGTTCCATATAAATCTCTTCTTCTAAATCACCGTGAAGGAATGCCGTCTTCACGTTCATTTGCTCTACCTCGAGGTCCATCGAAGCTGTCATAGCTAACACGGTTCGGACCGAGGTCATTTTCACCACAGGAGAAAAAATCTCCTCAAAGTCTACTCCTTTCTTCTGATTGCAGCCTTTCACCACAATCCGGGCTTTGTATCTTGGCTTCTTCCCGTTCTCTTCATTCTTAATCTTGTACACCCATTTATTTTCAAAGCTCGTCTTCCTTCAGGCAACTCGGCCAGTTCATAAGTTTGATTCTCGTGCAGATACTTCATCTCGTCTTGCATTGCCTTTTCCCATTCTTCTTTCTCTGAGCTCGTCACAGCCTCATCATAACTCTGAGGCTCACCATCTTCAGCTACAACGGTGTATTCATCAGATGGGTATCTTGTAGAGGGTCTTCTTTCTCGAGTTGGATATCTCGGTTGTTCTTCAGCTTGAGAACCCGGTTCATCATTCTCATCCTGGATCTCATCTTCAACTCGGACCTCATCTTGGTCATCAACAGCTTGATGCTTATTATCAATTTCTTCATTTTCTTGATTTTCTCCCCCTGCTTCAGCTCAGACAGGAGGGATGGGTTCTTCACGTCTGACAGTAACCCGAACTTTGGGCTTCGAGATGTCATGAATGGTCTTATCTTCATGAAAGATCACATCTCGGCTTCTCACGATCTTCTTATTGATTGGATCCCAAAGTTGGAACCCGAACTCACAGCTCGGCGAACCAAGATAGATGCATTCTTTAGTCTTCGGATCAAGTTTTGCCCTTTCGTCTTTAGGGATATGCACGAAAGCTCGGCATCCAAACACCTTTAATTGATTATAGGCCACTTTCCGACCTGTCCAGACTTCTTCTGGAATTTCTCCTTCAAGTGGTCGTGATGGTGAGAGGGTTGATCAAGTCAACCGCAGTTTTGACGGCTTCTCCCCAGAATGATTTCGGCAATCCGGCATTGGATAGCATGCTTCGGACCTTCTCTTCAATAGTCCTGTTCATCCTTTCAGCAAGTCCATTCAACTGTGGAGTTTTGGGGAGCGTCTTATCAAGTTGGATCCCGGCGGCTCTGCAATATCCCGGCGTCTCACCACCATTATCAGATCGGACCACCTTCAATTTTTTGCCAGTCTCCCTTTCAACCATAGCATGGAATTCTTTAAAGGATTGGAGTACCTGGTCTTTAGACTTCAACAAATTCACCCACACTTTGCGGGAATGGTCATCAATAAAAGAAACAAAATACTGAGCTCCTCCAAGAGATCTTTCTGACATGGAGCAAACATCAGTATGGACGAGGCCAAGAATATACCTGCGTCTTCTGGGCTGATCCGGTTTCACAAAAGAAACCCGGTGCTGCTTTCCAGCTAGGCAATGCGTGCAACTCTCCAACGCTTGGCCTTTCAATCCGGTCAGTAATCCTTTCTTGTGAAGGATCTGGAGCCCTTTCACGCTCATGTGGCCGAGGCGCTTGTTCCATAACTCTAAGCTTGGTTCATCTCGGATAGAATTAGCTTCTCCGCCATTTATCTTTCCTTGCATCACGTACAAAGAACCTTCCTTCTTACCTCGGGCCACGACCAAGTTTCCCTTGTCCAGCTTCCATCTAACACTAACCCAGCATCATTAAGTTTACCTACCGAGATTAGGTTCAATTGCATGTCAGGAACATGCCTTACATCTTTCAACACAAGTCGGCATCCGACATCCGTGGCCAGAGTTACATCACCGACACCAACAATCTTGCTGGTCACCTGATTTCCCATCTTCAAGACTCCGAAATCACCACCTCGGTAAGAGGAGAAAAAACCTTTGTGTGGAGTAACGTGGAAGGAGGCACCAGAGTCAACAATCCAGGTGCAATCATCATACGCAACATTCAAATAATTATCCTCACCAAGGAGGAATATCTCGGCATTAGGAGTGGCAGCCACCGCAGTGGTGCTCTTGTCTTCCCTCTTCGTTGCGAAAGACGAACTCAACGCCTTCTTCAGGGCGGCTATCCTCGACAAATATTCAACCAACTCTCTAGGAATCCCTTTGGTTAACGGATCCGCTATGTTCTCTTTAGACTTAACATAATCAGTTGTAATGATTCCGTTCGAGAGTAGTTGTCTTACGGTATCATGTCTACGACGTATGTGTCTAGACTTACCGTTATACATGACTTTCTTGGCCCTTCCAATAGCGGCTTGGCTATCACAATGTATGCATATAGATGGTACCGGTTTTGGCCAATTAGGAATATCCTCAATAAAGTTACGAAGCCATTCGGCTTCTTCACCAGCCTTATCTAAAGCAATGAATTCTGCTTCCATGGTTGACCTTGCGATGCAAGTCTGTTTGGACGATTTCCAAGACACAGCACCTCCACAAGGGTAAACACATATCCACTTGTGGATCTAGTGTCATTAGAGCCGGTGATCCAGTTTGCATCATAATACCCTTCTATAACTGCGGGGTATTTCTCGTAATGCAAAGCATAATTTTGAGTATACTTCAAGTATCCCAAAACTCTTACCATAGCTTTCCAATGATTTTCATTTGGATTACTAGTAAAGCGACTTAGCAGACTTACTGCATAAGCAATATCAGGTCTGGTGCAGTTCATAACATACATCAGGCTACCCAACACTTGAGCATATAGCTTTTGTGATGTAGCTTTACCAGTTTTCTTTAATAAACTAACATTACAATCTACAGGGTTCCTCACAGGGGTTATATTCAAACTTTTGAATTTCTCAAGAACCTTAGCTATATAGTGAGCCTGTGATAAGGCCAACCCTGCAGATTTTCTATGGATTTTAATACCTAGGATAACGTCTGCTATCCCTATATCTTTCGTATCAAATTTACTTTTCAGTAATTGTTTAGTAGCATTGATCATTTGACAATTACTATCCATAATGTAACGCCCTCCCTTGTATGCATCCAAGAGAGTCGTTCGCTAAGCGGAATTAGAGTTGTTAATGTCACATGATCTAACAAAGAATCTCATAGCAGTATACAAATCCGTATAAAAATTTCAGGCACTTAAATTCTTTTCACAAAGGTTTTCCAAAATAGCCATTGTTCATAAAAGTTCAAGCTAACATAAAGATGATGAAGACTACAGTCATCCAAGAGTACCAAAACATTAATCATTACAGTCATCCAATTAAACAAACAGCAACAGTGATAATCCACGCATCAGCAATCAACAGCAAAACATCACTCCTTCAAATGCTTTTGCGTCCTCCTGCCATTTTGGAAAAATAGCAGCCCCGAAGGGGTGAGAATAATCCCAGTAGTGTGGCAACAAAACCAGTAATATAACAGTATTAACTAGGCACAAAATCATAAACAGTCACTTCTACATATCCTTGTTCCTTTTTCTTTTCCTTTTCATCACATTCATATATTGCGTATATAACGCCTTTCCTTTGCGCTTTTAGCACCGTCGTGCGCGCACTTCACAGTGGAATCAAATATCCCTTGGCACCTGAGCTCCATGTGGATTCCACTGTGGGCCTATGCGGACTGATGCCAAGTGTCCCATACCCCGGTACCTTGGGGATGCCTACATGATGCTTGCTCAAAACACATGGTCATGTACATAACTATTCTAAACAAGGCCTATATGATCTTGATACATGCATGTCATGCTATGCTTTCACACACACAAAGCGTAAAAATGCGGTATGATGTACGATGCATGCTTATATACCTTTCATATGCGTTATGCTGCCACATAACGTCTTTACCTCATATTCATATAGCCATCACGACACATTTTTGGCAGTTTCCTTTCATCATAATGGAACATAATATTTTTACGGAATATGGAGCATCATGTCATAATTTTATACCAGTAGTCAATAGTCACATTAGGTAATATCGCCTGACACTTACCTTTGCTTTCCTTAAATAATACCAAACAGCAGCGAAGTATCTCACTTCTTAAGCGCACCTAAATCAATTACAACTAATCATTTACAGTGGCTATTTACAGCAGAAACAGAGAGCATACAGCAGTGTCTTACAGCAGCAAAACAGTGAGCATACAGCAGTGTTTTACAGCAGCAAAACAGTGAGCATACAGCAGCGTTTTTACAGCAGAAAACAGTGACGTTTTACAGCAGAAAAACAGTAAACATACAGCAGAAACAGTGAACGTTTTAAAACAGAACAGTGACGTTTTACAGCAGAAAAACCGTGGCACCTTACAGCAGAAACAGTGACCATTTTAAAACAGAAACAGTGGCACTTTGGACTTCAAAACAGTGGCATAAATCTTGGTTTTTGGACATTGAAACAGTGGCATATTATGGCTAAAACAGTGGTATTTTATGCATAAAAACAGTGGTATTTTATGCATTGAAACAGTGGCATTTGATGACTAAAACAGTGGCATATTATGCATAAAAACAGTGACATATGATGACTAAAACAGTGGCATTTTATGCATAAAAATAGTGGCATTTGATGACTAAAACAGTGGCCTTTTATGCATAAAAACAGTGGCATTTTAAGCATAGAAACAGTGACATTTGATGACTAAAACAGTGGCATTTTATGCATAAAAACAGTGGCATATATTGGGCTAAAACAGTGGCATATATGTGCAGAAACAGTGGCATATGATGTGCAGAAACAGTGGCATATATGTGCAGAAACAGTGGCATATATGTGCAGAAACAGTGGCATATAATGTGCAGAAACAGTGGCATATTTCTCTTCAAAACAGTGGCATAATCATACAAAACAGTGGCATATAACCATGAGATTTTCACTCTACAACTCATGCATACAAGTCATCATAAAATGGCTCCATACTTATACTTTAACCATGCTCAATCAAGAATCCAAAGCAAAACATATTCAAGGAGGCATTCAAGCACACATACATGGTTACACAATGAAAGAGTTCTAAGTTCAAGGCCTACCTCTTGTAGCACACACTTCACCACACCCTTACTAGCTCCACTTCACAACAAGTCCTCTCTTCCTAGGATGTTCTATGCGCAAACAAGGTGAGGATGGACAAACTTGGGCAGTTTCAAGGTTGAAGACTAGGCTGGACAGTGGGGGAAGGTGAGGAGGAAAGCTTACTCTTGCTTGGGACAAGGCTACGGTTTGATGGTGAGGGAAGGAGGGAGTTGGCTTGGCAAAGTCTTCTTGCTCCAAGGAAGCTTGTTGGTTCGGCTAGAGAGTGAGGAGGAGGAGGAGATGTTGGCTGCACTTGCACATGAGGCCAGCCTCTTCCTTATGCGCAAATTTAAAGGGAAAGTGAGGGAAAGTTGCTATGATTAACCATCATGAAAAATTCTGATTACTTGAGGGGATGGGGCTGCATACAAGGGCTGAACAAGCAAAGGGTTTGCTTCTAAATTACTCTATGCACATGCAAGGAGTGAGGAGAGATATGTTCAGCTTTGAAGGCTGTCCTAAGTCAGAAAATTTTCTGCACAATTGACCAAGCTATGCGCATAAAATGGAGTGGAGGAGGTGCATCATGAGCACATGCAAGAGGTTCACTAAGTCAACAAGTAATTCAACTAGGTGGCAGCCAAAAATCTGCATTTAAGCAGCCTAGGTGCGCAAATGATGAGAGGGAAAGAGGTGCATCATGAGTGCAGATTTGTGGCAGCCTAAATTCTGATTTTGGAGCTGTCCATATGCGCACAAGATGATGAAAATGCAGCCTCAAGACCCTACTTATGATGCATGTGAAAACAAGGCAGGTTTGGCTCATGATGGGCTGCAAAAAGCTTGCAAAAATCTGCACATGGCAGTCTCATGATGGAAGGTTCTCCAAGTCAACAAGTTAGGCAGTTTTGTGACACAAGAAATCTGATCCAAGACTCCCCCCATGTGCGCCAAAATGAAGGAAGATGCAGCCTAATATCATGCTAAATGGTACATGTGTCTTCCATGCAATGAAGTTAAAATCAAGTTATGCATAAGCAAGGTGAGGTGGCGGTTTAACAAGGGAAAATGGCAGATTTCAAAGTCCTTAATCACACTCTCTTGTGCGCATGAAAGGGTGGTAGAAGGGTTGCCATGTGAAGGTTCCTTGGTACACAAGACATCCTTGTTGGACAAGGCTTAGGGAGTTAGGTGTGGATTTAATTTGGGCTGAACAAGATTGATCCAAGAGTCCTCTTTGGGTCATAGACCACACAAAGAATCCAACCACATGAGTTCAAAAGTGACAAGTCCACACACACACTAGCCCACTTCTAAAGTCCAATAGACACTAAGGCCTTCTAACACACACTCACATTACTCATATGATTAAATTCACATGTTTACATATGCATCCTCCTATGATTTAATTTAATTAATTACCTTAGTCTTATCCAAGGATAAAGGTCAACCAATACGCAACCATCACACACACAAACCATAAATCCGAATTCTACACATGCACCTATAATATATAGTACTTATGTATACTACTAATTATGCGGGATGTTACACTCTCCCCACCAAATAGGGATTTTGTCCGCAAAATAAACTTACTTAAGAGCTAAACAGTTCTGGATAGCGTTTCTGAATATCGTCCTCGCGCTCCCATGTGGCTTCAGTTGCTGATCTGTTGTTCCATAATACTTTCACCAACGGAATCTCCTTAGAACGGAGTCGCTTGACGGATCTTTCGAGGATTTGCAACGGTTGTACTTGATACGTCAGATTTTCCTTCAGTTCCACTTCTTCCGGCTGTAACACGTGAGATGGATCAGAGAGGTACCTACGTAGCTGTGACACATGAAATACATTGTGAATTCCTGACAAATTGGGTGGTAAGGCCAACCGGTATGCAGACTCTCCAATCCGGTCCATAATCAGATACGGTCCTAAGTACCGTGGACTTAACTTCTTTACTCCCATTCTCCTTCCGAGTCCCGATGTAGGTGTGATTCTCAAAAATACATGGTCTCCGACTTCGAAAGATAGAGGCTTATGACGCTTGTCGTAATAACTCTTCTGTCTGGCCTGAGCCCGCTGCATATTTTCTCGAATCTTCTTTACTTGCTCGGATGTTTCATGAATAAGATCAGGTCCTAACATACTTCGCTCACCCACCTCAGTCCAACATAAAGGGGATCTGCATTTTCTCCCATACAGAGCTTCATACGGTGCCATCTGAATGCTGGAATGGTAACTGTTGTTGTAAGCAAATTCAATCAAAGAAAGATAACTATCCCAGCTGCCTCCTAACTCCAAAACACATGCTCGCAACATGTCCTCTAATGCTTGAATGGTGCGTTCCGTCTGACCATCGGTCTGCGGATGATAAGCAGTACTCAACCTCAATTGGGTCCCTAATGCTCTTTGAAAGGATTCCCAAAACTTAGATGTAAACTTGGGATCACGATCACTGACAATACTCGTAGGAACTCCGTGCAGCTTCACAATCTCCTGCAGATAGATTCTGGCAAGCCTCTCTGTATCATACGTGGTTCTAACACGTAAGAAATGAGCTGACTTCGTTAAACGATCGACAATCACCCAGATAGAATCATATCCTTCTCGCGTCCGAGGAAGTCCAACTACAAAATCCATCGCGATACTGTCCCACTTCCATTCGGGAATCTCCAACGGTTGAAGAAGTCCCGACGGTTTCTGATGTTCGTACTTCACCTTCTGACAAGTTAAGCACCGAGATACATACTCCGCAATATCACGCTTCATACCCGGCCACCAAAACGAGGTTTTCAAATCATGGTACATCTTCGTGGATCCAGGATGAACTGCATACTTACCCTTGTGAGCCTCCTGTAAAACTTCTTGTTTCAACTCTTCATTCGGCACGACCAGCCGTCCTTGAAATCTCCAAACATCATTCTCATCCTTTACAACATCTTGGTTACCAACCAAATCACGGACTAACTCTTCATCTTTCTGAGCCTCCTTAATTCTACTGATCAATTCATTCTCCACTTTTATATTTCCCAATCTTATGCTATTCCCTCTCTCGTCTACCGATAAGTTCAAGTCTCGAAATGCCTCAAACAATTTCAGCTCTTCCATCATCAGAGTTGCAGTGTGTAGTGTCTTTCTACTCAGGGCGTCAGCTACCACGTTTGCCTTTCCTGGGTGGTATTTAAGTTCAAAATCATAGTCCTTCAGAAATTCCATCCACCGACGTTGCCGCATATTCAGCTCCTTCTGGTCGAACAAATACTTCAAACTCTTATGATCGCTGAACACGTCAAACTGCGAACCATACAAGTGGTGCCTCCAGATTTTTAGTGCGAACACTATAGCTGCTAACTCCAAATCGTGCGTAGGATAATTCTCTTCGTGAGGCTTTAGTTGTCGAGATGCGTAAGCTACCGCCATACGATCCTGCATCAACACGCATCCAAGTCCTTTCAGCGACGCATCGCAGTATACTTCGAACTTTCGGGTAGGATCCGGAATCGTGAGTACGGGAGCACTCGTCAATCTGCTCTTTAGTCCCAAGAAACATTCTTCACAAGCTTCAGTCCACTCAAAAGGCTTATCCTTCCGAGTGAGACGAGTAAGAGGTTGCACAATCTGAGAGAAATTCTGGATGAACCTTCGATAATATCCAGCCAGACCTAAGAAACTTCTTACTTCAGTGACCGTCTTGGGTCGTTCCCAATTCATAACAGCTTCAACCTTGCTGGGGTCCACCGCGATACCTTCTGATGAAATGACATGGCCCAGAAACTGGACCTCTTTAATCCAAAACTCGCACTTCGACCATTTCGCGTACAACTGCTTCTCCTTCAAGATTTGCAAGACAATCCTCAGATGTTCCGCATGCAGCTCTTCATTAGCTGAGTAAATCAGGATATCGTCGATAAACACAATAACAAACTGGTCAAGAAAGGGGCGGAAGATGCGATTCATGTAATCCATGAATACCGCTGGAGCATTCGTAAGTCCGAATGGGATCACCTGATATTCGTAGTGCCCATAACGAGTCCTAAAAGCGGTTTTCGGAATATCCTCCGGTTTGACCCGGATCTGATGGTATCCCGATCGTAAATCTATCTTGGAAAAGACTCTGGCTCCTCTCAGCTGGTCCATCAAATCGTCGATCCTCGGAAGCGGATACTTATTCTTCACCGTTACTTTATTCAGCTGGCGGTAATCTACACACAGACGTAAACTCCCATCCTTCTTCTTAATCAAGATGGCGGGAGCACCCCATGGGGAGGTACTCGGTCTGATGAATTCCTTGGCCAAAAGCTCTTCTATCTGCTTCTTCAACTCGCGAAGTTCCAACGGCGCCATACGATACGGGGCAATGGAGATTGGTCCAACTCCAGGAACAAGTTCGATAGAAAATTCTATTTCCCTATGAGGAGGCAATCGAGGTATTTCATCCGGGAATACCTCCTCGAATTCTCTAACTACCGGTACATTCTGAATTTGATTGTCAACCGAGGTCTCAGCCTCGATTGACAAAAGATATCCTGCTGCTCCCTTGCGGAGCTCTTTTCTAACTTGTAATAAGGAAATGAGAGAGAAAGGTTGAAAATTACCATCTTTCGCAGGAACAACGACTTTCCCCGCTCGACAGTCCAAAGTTATCCTGTTTTCCGTTAACCAGTCCATACCGATAATCACATCGAAGTTGAATACCGGCAGGACCACCAAGTTAACTGTATACGTGTTCCCTTCATACTGCAAGATAACACCTCTGCAGATCTCTGAGGCTGTGCACGATCCTCCAGTAGGTGTGCTGATGTGTAACTCATAAGGTAACGGGGTTGGGGTGATGCCTATTCTCAAGGCAGTATGCTTTGCCATAAAAGAGCCAGACGCTCCCGAATCAAAGATAACAGAAATTGGGTGACCATTCAAAGTGACATTACCTTTGATCAGGTTGGGAAACTTCTGTGCTTCATTTGCATCCAAGGTGAACACCCGAGCTTGCGTAGGCTGTTGGTCAGCGTTCTGGGGGCACTTGTAAGCAAAATGTCCTTGCTGGCCGCATCTGAAACATGCATTGTTGTTCTTGCGACAAACTCCAAAGTGATTCTTTCCACAAGTAGCACAAACAGTCGCGCCCTGGCGTCCAGTCGACGATTGACCCACCGTAAAGTTTCTCTTAAAGTTTCCAGGCCGTACCTGCAACTGCGTACCTCTGCCTCGACCCCTACCAGGTGCCGTCCTGAAGAATCTGCCTGCTCGGTTTCCTCCGTGGAATTGTGTTGGTGGCTTGTTCAAGTTCTTGGCCTCATTAATGATTCCTTCTGCCTGACGACTCTGGTTGATGAGTTCCGGAAGTGTACGATTAGCCGTGGTCAAAATGAGTTTACGGATCTCCGGATGTAATCCGCTTTCGAACTTCTCCACCTGCCATTCTTCATCATAAATGTTTCGGTCAAAGTTGGCGTACTCGATCAGCTGCCCAAACTTTGCAATATACTCATTAACCGTCATGTTGTCCTGCCTAAGCGACAGCAGTTCAGTGTGCTTCATCCTTCTCATTGCCTTAGGAAAATACTTGTCCAAAAATACTTGTCTGAACACGGCCCATGTCAGTTCAACGTCCTGAGCTCTCAGCAGAGCCCTCGCACCAGTCCACCATGTTAAAGCTTCTCCCATCAGCTGGTACGACGCGTAATCAGTCTTCTGTGCTTCCGGGCATGCCATACGTTCGAAAATATGCTCAATCATCTGCAGCCACTTTGCTGCAGCCTCAGGGTTGTCTTCACCCTCAAAGGTAGGTGGTTGGAAGTTGCGGAAGTCTTTCAACCTCCGACGGGCAATTTCTTCTGCATTTTCATGCAGTGGGGGTTGGTTCTGATTCTGTTGCCTATGATCGCGCCATTCTTGGCTCATATTCTGGATGAACGTTGCCAGTCCCCCAATGGTAGTGATAAGATCCTCTTCCGCATCGCCAGACCTTCCCCGAGTTGAACCGCGACCACCTGCCATGATTCTGCACTCACAATATCAGGAAATGAGTTGATCAGGCTCACCGCAAGTTATTCATGGCAGCAGTCCCAAGTAGGTACTCGGGTTCAATTCGGACAAGTTAACTATGCATCCGTGTCTTATCACAGAACGGTCCTAACTATCTAACTACACTAGCTAATACATACTTAACTATAGCACATTTAGACAGTCAATCAGCAGATAAACACAAACAACAATCAAACACAAGCAAATCCATGGACCAAACTGCTCTGATACCAATTAGTGTAACGCCCTCCCTTGTATGCATCCAAGAGAGTCGTTCGCTAAGCGGAATTAGAGTCGTTAACGTCACATGAGCTAACAAAGAATCTCATAGCAGTAAACAAATCCGTATAAAAATTCCGCACTTAAATTCTTTTCACAAAGGTTTTCCAAAATAGCCGCTGTTCATAAAAGTTCCAGCTAACATAAAGATGATAAAGACTACAGTCATCCAAGAGTACCAAAACATTAATCATTACAGTCATCCAATTAAACAAACAGCAACAGAGATAATCCACGCATCAGCAATCAACAGCAAAACATCACTTCTTCAAATGCTTTTGCGTCCTCCTGCCATTTTGGAAAAATAGCGGCCCCGAAGGGGTGAGAATAATCCCAGTAGTGTGGCAACAAAACCAGTAATATAACAGTATTAACTAGGCACAAAATCATAAACAGTCACTTCAACATATCCTTGTTCCTTTTCCTTTTTCCTTTTCATCATATTCATATATTGCGTATATAACGCCTTTCCTTTGCGCTTTTAGCACCGTCGTGCGCGCACTTCACAGTGGAATCAAATATACCCTTGGCACCTGAGCTCCATGTGGATTCCAACTGTGGGCCTATGCGGACTGATGCCAAGTGTCCCATACCCCGGTACCTTGGGGATGCCTATATGATGCTTGCTCAAACACATGGTCCTGTACATAACTATTCTACACAAGGCCTATATGATCTTGATACATGCATGTCATGCTATGCTTTCACACACAAGGCGTAAAAATGCGGTATGATGTAAGATGCATGCTTATATACCTTTCATATGCGTTATGCTGCCACATAACGTCTTTACCTCATAATCATATAGCCATCACGGCACATTTTTGGCAGTTTCCTTTCATCATAATGGAACATAATATTTTACGGCATATGGAGCATCATGTCACAATTTTATACCAGTAGTCAATAGTCACATTAGGCAATATCGCCTGACACTTACCTTTGCGTGCCTTAAATATTACCAAACAGCAGCGAAGTATCTCACTTCTCAAGCGCACCTAAATCAATTACAACTAATCATTTACAGTGGCTATTTACAGCAGAAACAGAGAGCATACAGCAGTGTCTTACAGCAGCAAAAACAGTGAGCATACAGCAGTATTTTACAGTGGAAAACAGTGAGCATACAGCAGTGTTTACAGCAGCAAAACAGTGAGCATACAGCAGCGTTTTTACAGCAGAAAACAGTGGCACATTCAAAGGGAAACAGTGGCACATTTCTCTTCAAAACAGTGGCATATCCATACAAGAAAACAGTGGCATGAGTTTAAACATAACCATGAGATTTTTATGCATACAAATCATCATGAAATAGCTCCACCATTCTACTTTTATCATGCTCATACTTGAATCCAAAACCACACATAATCAAGAAGACATTTAAGCACACACACATGGTTACACAATGAAAGAGTTCTAAGTTCAAGGCTTACCTCTTGTAGCACACACTTCACCACACCCTTCCTAGCTCTACTTCACAACAAGTCCTCACTTTCTATGGTGATCTATGCGCACACAAGGTGAGGATGAACAAGCTTGGACAGTTTCAAGGTTGAAGACAAGGCTGGACAGTGGGGGAAGGTGAGGAGGAAAGCTTACTCTTGCTTGGGACAAAGGCTACGGTTTGATGGTGAGGGAAGGAGGGAGTTGGCTTGGCAAAGTCTTCTTGCTCCAAGGAAGCTTGTTGGTTCGGCTAGAGAGTGAGGAGGAGGAGGAGATGTTGGCTGCACTTGCACATGAGGCCAGCCCCTTCCTTATGCGCAAATTTAAAGGGAAAGTGAGGGAAAGTTGTTATGATTAACCATCATGAAAAATTCTGATTACTTGAGGGGATGGGGCTGCATACAAGGGCTGAACAAGCAAAGGGTTTGCTTCTAAATTACTCTATGCACATGCAAGGAGTGAGGAGAGATATGTTCAGCTTTGAAGGCTGTCCTAAGTCAGAAAATTTTCTGCACAATTGACCAAGCTATGCGCATAAAATGGAGTGGAGGAGGTGCATCATGAGCACATGCAAGAGGTTCACTAAGTCAACAAGTAATTCAACTAGGTGGCAGCCAAAAATCTGCATTTAGGCAGCCTAGGTGCGCAAATGATGAGAGGGAAAGAGGTGCATCATGAGTGCAGATTTGTGGCAGCCTAAATTCTGATTTTGGAGCTGTCCATATGCGCACAAGATGATGAAAATGCAGCCTCAAGACCCTACTTATGATGCATGTGAAAACAAGGCAGGTTTGGCTCATGATGGGCTGCAAAAGCTTGCAAAAATCTGCACATGGCAGTCTCATGATGGAAGGTTCTCCAAGTCAACAAGTTAGGCAGTTTTGTGACACAAGAAATCTGATCCAAGACTCCCCCCATGTGCGCCAAAATGAAGGAAGATGCAGCCTAATATCATACTAAATGGTACATGTGTCTTCCATGCAATGAAGTTAAAATCAAGTTATGCATAAGCAAGGTGAGGTGGCGGTTTAACAAGGGAAAATGGCAGATTTCAAAGTCCTTAATCACACTCTCTTGTGCGCATGAAAGGGTGGTAGAAGGGTTGCCATGTGAAGGTTCCTTGGTACACAAGACATCCTTGTTGGACAAGGCTTAGGGAGTTAGGTGTGGATTTAATTTGGGCTGAACAAGATTGATCCAAGAGTCCTCTTTGGGTCATAGACCACACAAAGAATCCAACCACATGAGTTCAAAAGTGACAAGTCCACACACACTAGCCCACTTCTAAAGTCCAATAGACACTAAGGCCTTCTAACACACACTCACATTACTCATATGATTAAATTCACATGTTTACATATGCATCCTCCTATGATTTAATTTAATTAATTACCTTAGTCTTATCCAAGGATAAAGGTCAACCAATACGCAACCATCACACACACAAACCATAAATCCGAATTCTACACATGCACCTATAATATATAGTACTTATGTATACTACTAATTATGCGGGATGTTACAAAAAACTTCACAAAATCAATTTCTTTTGCATTTATTTTAGTCATCCATTTTCGACGGAATACATTTTTCGTCAAAAATCTTCGACGGAATCCATTTTTCGTCGAAAAACTTCATAAAATCAATTTCTTTTGCATTTATTTTATTCATCCATTTTCGACGGAATTCATTTTCTGTCAAAAATCTTCGACGGAATCCATTTTCCATCGAAATACTTCACAAAATCAATTTCTTTTGCATTTATTTTATTCATCCGTTTTTGACGGAATTCATTTTCCGTTAAAAACCTTCACAAAATCAATTTCTTTTGCATTTATTTTATTAGTCCGTTTTCGACGGAAAAACATTTTTCGTCAAAAATCTTCGACGGAATCCATTTTTCGTCGAAAAACTTCATAAAGTCAATTTCTTTTGCATTTATTGTATTCATCCGTTTTCGACGGAATTCATTTTCCGTCAAAAATCTTCGACGGAATCCATTTTCCAGCAAAAATCTTCTACGGAATCCATTTTCCGTCGAAAAACTTCAAAAAATCAATTTCTTTTGCATTTATTTTATTATTCCGTTTTCAACGAAATTCTTTTTCCGTCGTAAAACTTCACAAAATCAATTTCTTTTGCATTTATTTTTATTCATCCGTTTTCGACGGAATACATTTTTCATCAAAAATCTTCGACGGAATCCATTTTTCGTCGAAAAACTTCATAAAATCAATTTCTTTTGCATTTATTTTATTCATCCATTTTGGACGGAATTTGTATTCCGTCCAAAAATTTCACAAAATCAATTTCTTTTGCATTTATTTTATTCATCCATTTTCGACGAAATTCATTTTCCGACAAAAATCTTCGACAGAATCCATTTTCCGTCGAAAAACTTCACAAAATCAATTTCTTTTGCATTTATTTTATTCATCCGTTTTCGATGAAATTCATTTTACGTCCAAAATCTTCGACGGAATCCATTTTCCGTCAAAAATCTTCTTCGGAATCCATTTTCCGTCGAAAAACTTCACAAAATCAATTTCTTTTGCATTTATTTTATTCATCCGTTTTCGACGGAATACATTTTTCATCAAAAATCTTCAACGGAATCCATTTTTCATCGAAAAATTAATAAAATCAATTTCTTTTGCATTTATTTTATTCATACATTTACAACTGAATTCATTTTCCGTTAAAAATCTTCGACGGAATCCATTTTTCATCGAAAAAGTTCATAAAATCAATTTCTTTTGCATTTATTTTATTCATCCATTTTCGACGGAATTCATTTTCCGTCAAAAATCTTCGACGGAATCCATTTTCCGTCGTAAAACTTCACAAAATCAATATCTTTTGCATTTATTTTTTTCATCTATTTCCGTCGGAATTCATTTTCCGTCAAAAATCTTCGAGGGAATCCATTTTCCGTTGAAAAACTTCACAAAGTCAATTTCTTTTGCATTTATTTTAATCATCCGTTTTTGATGGAATTTATTTTCCGTCAAAAATCTTCGACGGAATCCATTTTCCGTCAAAAATCTTCTACGGAATCCATTTTTCGTCGAAAAACTTCACAAAATCAATTTCTTTTGCATTTATTTTATTCATCCGTTTTCGACGGAATACATCTTTCGTCAAAAATCTTCAACGGAATACATTTTCAGTCGAAAAACTTCACAAAATCAATTTCTTTTGCATTTATGTTATTCATCCATTTTCGACGGAATACATTTTTCGTCAAAAATCTTCGACGGAATCCGTTTTTCATCGAAAAACTTCATAAAATCAATTTCTTTTGCATTTATTTTGTTCCTCCATTTTCGACGGAATACAATTTGCGTCAAAAATCTTCGACGGAATCCGTTTTTCATTGAAAATCTTCATAAAATCAATTTCTTTTGCATTTATTTTATTCCTCCATTTTCGACGGAATTCATTTTCCGTCAAAAATCTTCGACGGAATCCATTTTCATCGAAAAACTTCATAAAATCAATTTCTTTTGCATTTATTTTATTCATCCATTTTCGACGGAATCTGTTTTCCATCGAAAAATTTCACAAAATCAATTTCTTTTGCATTTATTTTATTTATCCATTTTCCACGGAATACATTTTCCGTCAAAAATCTTCGACGGAATCCATTTTCCGTCGAAAAACTCACAAAATCAATTTCCTTTGCATTTATTTTATTAATCCGTTTTCGACGTAATTCTTTTTCCGTCGAAAAACTTCACAAAATCAATTTCTTTTGCATTTATTTTATTCATCCGTTTTCGACGGAATACATTTTTCGTCAAAAATCTTCGACGGAATCCGTTTTTCGTCGAAAAACTTCATAAAATCAATTTCTTTTGCATTTATTTTATTCATCCATTTTCGACGGAATTCATTTTCTGTCAAAAATCTTCGACGGAATCCATTTTCCATCGAAAAACTTCACAAAATCAATTTCTTTTGCATTTATTTTATTCATCCGTTTTCGATGGAATTCATTTTCCGTCAAAAATCTTCGACGGAATCCATTTTCCGTCAAAAATCTTCTACGGAATCCATTTTCCGTCGAAAAACTTCACAAAATCAATTTCTTTTGCATTTATTTTATTAGTCCGTTTTCGACGGAAAAACATTTTTCGTCAAAAATCTTCGACGGAATCCATTTTTCGTCGAAAAACTTCATAAAATCAATTTCTTTTGCATTTATTTTATTCATCCGTTTTCGACGGAATTCATTTTCCGTCAAAAATCTTCGACGGAATCCATTTTCCATCAAAAATCTTCTACGGAATCCATTTTCCGTCGAAAAACTTCAAAAAATCAATTTCTTTTGCATTTATTTTATTATTCCGTTTACAACGAAATTCTTTTTCCGTCGTAAAACTTCACAAAATCAATTTCTTTTGCATTTATTTTATTCATCCGTTTTCGACGGAATACATTTTTCATCAAAAATCTTCGACGGAATCCATTTTTCGTCGAAAAACTTCATAAAATCAATTTCTTTTGCATTTATTTTATTCATCCATTTTCGACGGAATTTGTATTCCGTCCAAAAATTTCACAAAATCAATTTCTTTTGCATTTATTTTATTCATCCATTTTCGACGAAATTCATTTTCCGACAAAAATCTTCGACAGAATCCATTTTCCGTCGAAAAACTTCACAAAATCAATTTCTTTTGCATTTATTTTATTCATCCGTTTTCGATGAAATTCATTTTCCGTCAAAAATCTTCGACGGAATCCATTTTCCGTCAAAAATCTTCTTCGGAATCCATTTTCCGTCGAAAAACTTCACAAAATCAATTTCTTTTGCATTTATTTTATTCATCCGTTTTCGACGGAATTCATTTTCCGTCAAAAATCTTCACGGAATCATTTTGCGGATTTATTTTCCGTTCATAAATTTTCGACGGAATCATTTTCCGTCAAAAATCTTCGACGGAATCCATTTTCCGTCGAAAAACTTCACAAAATCAATTTCTTTTGCATTTATTTTATTCATCCGTTTTCGACGGAATACATTTTTCGTCAAAAATCTTCATCGGAATACATTTTCCGTCGAAAAACTTCACAAAATCAATTTCTTTTGCATTTATTTTATTCATCCATTTTCGACGGAAAAAATTTTTCGTCCAAAATCTTCGACGGAATCCGTTTTTCATCGAAAAACTTCACAAAATCAATTTCTTTTGCATTTATTTTATTCATCCATTTTTGACGGAATTCATTTTGCGTCAAAAATCTTCAACGGAATCCATTTTCCGTCGAAAAACTTCACAAAATCAATTTCTTTAGCATTTATTTTATTCATCTATTTTCGACGAATTTATTTTCCGTCAAAAATCTTCGACGGAATCCATTTTCCGTCGAAAAACTTCACAAAATCAATTTATTTTGTATTTATTTTATTCATCCGTTTTCGAGGGAATTCATTTTCCGTCCAAAATCTTCGACGGAATCCATTTTCCGTCAAAAATCTACTACGGAATCCTTTTTCCGTCAAAAAACTTCTCAAAATCAATTTCTTTTGCATTTATTTTATTCATCCGTTTTCGACGGAATACATTTTTCTTCAAAAATCTTCAACGGAATCCATTTTTCGTCGAAAAATTAATAAAATCAATTTCTTTTGCATTTATTTTATTCATCCATTTTCAACGGAATCTGTTTTCCATCGAAAAATTTCACAAAATCAATTTCTTTTGCATTTATTTTATTTATCCATTTTCGACGGAATACATTTTCCATCAAAAATCTTCGACGGAATCCATTTTCCGTCGAAAAACTCACAAAATCAATTTCCTTTGCATTTATTTTATTAATCCGTTTTCGACGTAATTCTTTTTCCGTCGAAAAACTTCACAAAATCAATTTCTTTTGCATTTATTTTAGTCATCCGTTTTCGACGGAATACATTTTTGTCAAAAATCTTCGACGGAATCCATTTTTCGTCGAAAAACTTCATAAAATCAATTTCTTTTGCATTTATTTTATTCATCCATTTTCGACGGAATTCATTTTCTGTCAAAAATCTTCGACGGAATCCATTTTCCATCGAAAAACTTCACAAAATCAATTTCTTTTGCATTTATTTTATTCATCCGTTTTCGACGGAATTCATTTTCCGTTAAAAATCTTCACAAAATCAATTTCTTTTGCATTTATTTTATTAGTCCGTTTTCGACGGAAAAACATTTTTCGTCAAAAATCTTCGACGGAATCCATTTTTCGTCGAAAAACTTCATAAAGTCAATTTCTTTTGTATTTATTGTATTCATCCGTTTTCGACGGAATTCATTTTCCGTCAAAAATCTTCGACGGAATCCATTTTCCATCAAAAATCTTCTACGGAATCCATTTTCCGGAGAAAAACTTCAAAAAATCAATTTCTTTTGCATTTATTTTATTATTCCGTTTTCAACGAAATTCTTTTTCCGTCGTAAAACTTCACAAAATCAATTTCTTTTGCATTTATTTTTATTCATCCGTTTTCGACGGAATACATTTTTCATCAAAAATCTTCGACGGAATCCATTTTTCGTCGAAAAACTTCATAAAATCAATTTCTTTTGCATTTATTTTATTCATCCATTTTGGACGGAATTTGTATTCCGTCCAAAAATTTCACAAAATCAATTTCTTTTGCATTTATTTTATTCATCCATTTTCGACGAAATTCATTTTCCGACAAAAATCTTCGACAGAATCCATTTTCCGTCGAAAAACTTCACAAAATCAATTTCTTTTGCATTTATTTTATTCATCCGTTTTCGATGAAATTCATTTTCCGTCAAAAATCTTCGACGGAATCCATTTTCCGTCAAAAATCTTCTTCGGAATCCATTTTCCGTCGAAAAACTTCACAAAATCAATTTCTTTTGCATTTATTTTATTCATCCGTTTTCGACGGAATACATTTTTCATCAAAAATCTTCAACGGAATCCATTTTTCGTCGAAAAATTAATAAAATCAATTTCTTTTGCATTTATTTTATTCATACATTTACAACTGAATTCATTTTCCGTTAAAAATCTTCGACGGAATCCATTTTTCATCGAAAAAGTTCATAAAATCAATTTCTTTTGCATTTATTTTATTCATCCATTTTCGACGGAATTCATTTTCCGTCAAAAATCTTCGACGGAATCCATTTTCCGTCGTAAAACTTCACAAAATCAATATCTTTTGCATTTATTTTTTTCATCTATTTCCGTCGGAATTCATTTTCCGTCAAAAATCTTCGAGGGAATCCATTTTCCGTTGAAAAACTTCACAAAGTCAATTTCTTTTGCATTTATTTTAATCATCCGTTTTTGATGGAATTTATTTTCCGTCAAAAATCTTCGACGGAATCCATTTTCCGTCAAAAATCTTCTACGGAATCCATTTTTCGTCGAAAAACTTCACAAAATCAATTTCTTTTGCATTTATTTTATTCATCCGTTTTCGACGGAATACATCTTTCGTCAAAAATCTTCAACGGAATACATTTTCAGTCGAAAAACTTCACAAAATCAATTTCTTTTGCATTTATGTTATTCATCCATTTTCGACGGAATACATTTTTCGTCAAAAATCTTCGACGGAATCCGTTTTTCATCGAAAAACTTCATAAAATCAATTTCTTTTGCATTTATTTTGTTCCTCCATTTTCGACGGAATACATTTTGCGTCAAAAATCTTCGACGGAATCCGTTTTTCATTGAAAATCTTCATAAAATCAATTTCTTTTGCATTTATTTTATTCCTCCATTTTCGACGGAATTCATTTTCCGTCAAAAATCTTCGACGGAATCCATTTTCATCGAAAAACTTCATAAAATCAATTTCTTTTGCATTTATTTTATTTCTCCATTTTCGACGGAATCCATTTTCCGTCGAAAAACTTCACAAAATCAATTTCTTTTGCATTTATGTTATTCATCCATTTTCGACGGAATACATTTTTCGTCAAAAATCTTCGACGGAATCCGTTTTTCATCGAAAAACTTCATAAAATCAATTTCTTTTGCATTTATTTTATTCCTCCATTTTCGACGGAATACATTTTGCGTCAAAAATCTTCGACGGAATCCGTTTTTCATTGAAAAACTTCATAAAATCAATTTCTTTTGCATTTATTTTATTCCTCCATTTTCGACGGAATTCATTTTCCGTCAAAAATCTTCGACGGAATCCATTTTTCATCGAAAAACTTCACAAAATCAATTTCTTTTGCATTTATTTTATTCATCCGTTTTCGATGGAATTCATTTTCCGTCAAAAATCTTCGACGGAATCCATTTTCCGTCAAAAATCTTCTACGGAATCCATTTTCCGTCGAAAAACTTCACAAAATCAATTTCTTTTGCATTTATTTTATTCATCCGTTTTCGACGGAATACATTTTTCGTCAAAAATCTTCATCGGAATACATTTTCCGTCGAAAAACTTCACAAAATCAATTTCTTTTGCATTTATGTTATTCATCCATTTTCGACGGAATAAATTTTTCGTCCAAAATCTTCGACGGAATCCGTTTTTCATCGAAAAACTTCATAAAATCAATTTCTTTTGCATTTATTTTATTCCTCCATTTTCGACGGAATTCATTTTCCGTCAAAAATCTTCGACGGAATCCATTTTTCATCGAAAAACTTCATAAAATCAATTTCTTTTGCATTTATTTTATTCCTCCATTTTCGACGGAATTCATTTTCCGTCAAAAATCGGAATCCATTTTCCGTCAAAAACTTCACAAAATCAAGTTCTTTTGCATTTATTTTATTCCTCCATTTTCGACGGAATCCATTTTCCGTCGAAAAACTTCACAAAATCAATTTCTTTTGCATTTATTTTATTCATCCATTTTCGACGGAATACATTTTTCGTCAAAAATCTTCGACGGAATCCATTTTTCATCGAAAAACTTCATAAAATCAATTTCTTTTGCATTTATTTTATTCATCCATTTTCGACGGAATTCATTTTCCGTCAAAAATCTTCGACGGAATCCATTTTTCCGTCGAAAAACTTCACAAAATCAATTTCTTTTGCATTTATTTTATTCATCCATTTTCGACGGAATTCATTTTCCGTCAAAAATCTTCGACTCCATTTTTCACAAAAACTTCACAAAATCAATTTCTTTTGCATTTATTTTATTCATCCGTTTTCGATGGAATTCATTTTCCGTCAAAAATCTTCGACGGAATCCATTTTCCGTCAAAAATCAATTTCTTTTGCATTTATTTTATTCATCCGGAAATTTTCCGTCGAAAAACTTCACAAAATCAATTTCTTTTGCATTTATTTTATTCATCCGTTTTCGACGGAATACATTTTTCGTCAAAAATCTTCATCGGAATACATTTTCCGTCGAAAAACTTCACAAAATCAATTTCTTTTGCATTTATGTTATTCATCCATTTTCGACGGAATAAATTTTTCGTCCAAAATCTTCGACGGAATCCGTTTTTCATCGAAAAACTTCACAAAATCAATTTCTTTTGCATTTATTTTATTCATCCATTTTCGACGGAATTCATTTTTCGTCAAAAATCTTCAACGGAATCCATTTTCCGTCGAAAAACTTCACAAAATCAATTTCTTTTGCATTTATTTTATTCATCCATTTTCGACGGATTTATTTTCCGTCAAAAATCTTCGACGGAATCCATTTTCCGTCGAAAAACTTCACAAAATCAATTTCTTTTGCATTTATTTTATTCATCCGTTTTCGAGGGAATTCATTTTCCGTCAAAAATCTTCGACGGAATCCATTTTCCGTCGTAAAACTTCACAAAATCAATTTCTTTTGCATTTATTTTATTCATCAATTTCCGACGGAATTCATTTTCCGTCAAAAATCTTCGACGGAATCCATTTTCATCGAAAAACTTCACAAAATCAATTTCTTTTGCATTTATTTTATTCATCCGTTTTCGACGGAATACATTTTTCGTCAAAAATCTTCATCGGAATACATTTTCCGTCGAAAAACTTCACAAAATCAATTTCTTTTGCATTTATGTTATTCATCCATTTTCGACGGAATAAATTTTTCGTCCAAAATCTTCGACGGAATCCGTTTTTCATCGAAAAACTTCACAAAATCAATTTCTTTTGCATTTATTTTATTCATCCATTTTCGACGGAATTCATTTTTCGTCAAAAATCTTCAACGGAATCCATTTTCCGTCGAAAAACTTCACAAAATCAATTTCTTTAGCATTTATTTTATTCATCTATTTTCGACGAAATTTATTTTCCGTCAAAAATCTTCGACGGAATCCATTTTCCGTCGAAAAACTTCACAAAATCAATTTATTTTGTATTTATTTTATTCATCCGTTTTCGAGGGAATTCATTTTCCGTCCAAAATCTTCGACGGAATCCATTTTCCGTCAAAAATCTACTACGGAATCCTTTTTCCGTCAAAAAACTTCTCAAAATCAATTTCTTTTGCATTTATTTTATTCATCCGTTTTCGACGGAATACATTTTTCTTCAAAAATCTTCAACGGAATCCATTTTTCGTCGAAAAATTAATAAAATCAATTTCTTTTGCATTTATTTTATTCATCCATTTTCAACGGAATCTGTTTTCCATCGAAAAATTTCACAAAATCAATTTCTTTTGCATTTATTTTATTTATCCATTTTCGACGGAATACATTTTCCATCAAAAATCTTCGACGGAATCCATTTTCCGTCGAAAAACTCACAAAATCAATTTCCTTTGCATTTATTTTATTAATCCGTTTTCGACGTAATTCTTTTTCCGTCGAAAAACTTCACAAAATCAATTTCTTTTGCATTTATTTTAGTCATCCGTTTTCGACGGAATACATTTTTGTCAAAAATCTTCGACGGAATCCATTTTTCGTCGAAAAACTTCATAATCAATTTCTTTTGCATTTATTTTATTCATCCATTTTCGACGGAATTCATTTTCTGTCAAAAATCTTCGACGGAATCCATTTTCCATCGAAAAACTTCACAAAATCAATTTCTTTTGCATTTATTTTATTCATCCGTTTTCGACGGAATTCATTTTCCGTTAAAAATCTTCACAAAATCAATTTCTTTTGCATTTATTTTATTAGTCCGTTTTCGACGGAAAAACATTTTTCGTCAAAAATCTTCGACGGAATCCATTTTTCGTCGAAAAACTTCATAAAGTCAATTTCTTTTGTATTTATTGTATTCATCCGTTTTCGACGGAATTCATTTTCCGTCAAAAATCTTCGACGGAATCCATTTTCCATCAAAAATCTTCTACGGAATCCATTTTCCGGAGAAAAACTTCAAAAAATCAATTTCTTTTGCATTTATTTTATTATTCCGTTTTCAACGAAATTCTTTTTCCGTCGTAAAACTTCACAAAATCAATTTCTTTTGCATTTATTTTTATTCATCCGTTTTCGACGGAATACATTTTTCATCAAAAATCTTCGACGGAATCCATTTTTCGTCGAAAAACTTCATAAAATCAATTTCTTTTGCATTTATTTTATTCATCCATTTTGGACGGAATTTGTATTCCGTCCAAAAATTTCACAAAATCAATTTCTTTTGCATTTATTTTATTCATCCATTTTCGACGAAATTCATTTTCCGACAAAAATCTTCGACAGAATCCATTTTCCGTCGAAAAACTTCACAAAATCAATTTCTTTTGCATTTATTTTATTCATCCGTTTTCGATGAAATTCATTTTCCGTCAAAAATCTTCGACGGAATCCATTTTCCGTCAAAAATCTTCTTCGGAATCCATTTTCCGTCGAAAAACTTCACAAAATCAATTTCTTTTGCATTTATTTTATTCATCCGTTTTCGACGGAATACATTTTTCATCAAAAATCTTCAACGGAATCCATTTTTCGTCGAAAAATTAATAAAATCAATTTCTTTTGCATTTATTTTATTCATACATTTACAACTGAATTCATTTTCCGTTAAAAATCTTCGACGGAATCCATTTTTCATCGAAAAAGTTCATAAAATCAATTTCTTTTGCATTTATTTTATTCATCCATTTTCGACGGAATTCATTTTCCGTCAAAAATCTTCGACGGAATCCATTTTCCGTCGTAAAACTTCACAAAATCAATATCTTTTGCATTTATTTTTTTCATCTATTTCCGTCGGAATTCATTTTCCGTCAAAAATCTTCGAGGGAATCCATTTTCCGTTGAAAAACTTCACAAAGTCAATTTCTTTTGCATTTATTTTAATCATCCGTTTTTGATGGAATTTATTTTCCGTCAAAAATCTTCGACGGAATCCATTTTCCGTCAAAAATCTTCTACGGAATCCATTTTTCGTCGAAAAACTTCACAAAATCAATTTCTTTTGCATTTATTTTATTCATCCGTTTTCGACGGAATACATCTTTCGTCAAAAATCTTCAACGGAATACATTTTCAGTCGAAAAACTTCACAAAATCAATTTCTTTTGCATTTATGTTATTCATCCATTTTCGACGGAATACATTTTTCGTCAAAAATCTTCGACGGAATCCGTTTTTCATCGAAAAACTTCATAAAATCAATTTCTTTTGCATTTATTTTGTTCCTCCATTTTCGACGGAATACATTTTGCGTCAAAAATCTTCGACGGAATCCGTTTTTCATTGAAAATCTTCATAAAATCAATTTCTTTTGCATTTATTTTATTCCTCCATTTTCGACGGAATTCATTTTCCGTCAAAAATCTTCGACGGAATCCATTTTCATCGAAAAACTTCATAAAATCAATTTCTTTTGCATTTATTTTATTTCTCCATTTTCGACGGAATCCATTTTCCGTCGAAAAACTTCACAAAATCAATTTCTTTTGCATTTATGTTATTCATCCATTTTCGACGGAATACATTTTTCGTCAAAAATCTTGTTTTTCATCGAAAAACATCACAAAATCAATTTCTTTTGCATTTATTTTATTCCTCCATTTTCGACGGAATACATTTTGCGTCAAAAATCTTCGACGGAATCCGTTTTTCATTGAAAAACTTCATAAAATCAATTTCTTTTGCATTTATTTTATTCCTCCATTTTCGACGGAATTCATTTTCCGTCAAAAATCTTCGACGGAATCCATTTTTCATCGAAAAACTTCACAAAATCAATTTCTTTTGCATTTATTTTATTCATCCGTTTTCGATGGAATTCATTTTCCGTCAAAAATCTTCGACGGAATCCATTTTCCGTCAAAAATCTTCTACGGAATCCATTTTCCGTCGAAAAACTTCACAAAATCAATTTCTTTTGCATTTATTTTATTCATCCGTTTTCGACGGAATACATTTTTCGTCAAAAATCTTCATCGGAATACATTTTCCGTCGAAAAACTTCACAAAATCAATTTCTTTTGCATTTATGTTATTCATCCATTTTCGACGGAATAAATTTTTCGTCCAAAA